>AWOL01S0015917.1:0-11991 GCA_000715115.1 Nicotiana otophora | reverse complement strand
GGGGGGGGGGGGGTGCATAAGGGATGAAGAGACCAAAGATCTCCTCAGAAGATTTACAGCCAGATTAAAGATCAGAGTGGAACAAGTCTATGCTGCATGAAGGCTCAGTCAACAAGATAGAGCAAAAGAAGGCAAATGCAGAACTATGAACAAGCATGTGACCTGATATGATAATTCCTCCAACACGCCACAATAGATTTTCATGCCAGATATAATTGATTGCTTTGTCACCATAGAACTCGTATCTTTTAAACATGCGAATAACACGGGCATTAACACCAATGAATGTTCCTTTGCTTTCATCCCAACCGCCTCAATTACCCTGACATAGATGTACAATAAGGTTAGAATGACCAAAACAATATCAAGAAAAAACCAATATCCATAAAATCAGAATACCAGTCGCATGCAAGCACATTTGTTACAACCCTATTCTAGCATCAGCTGATAGCAACTTACGAACTACCAATTGCAACAGCAAGTAATCAATTTTATTATGTTTTTCATTTGGTACCGCACCCCCAAATAAATACCCCTACTCAAGGACGAAGAGTGGAATTCCCAGTTCCACCCCCACCCCCTTGCTGACTCGACCGCCCAACCTCTTGGTTAGAAGCAGATGGCTCTTGCCACTAGAGCAACCTCTCCTGTCCAGGAGTAATTAAATTTTAGCAAGACCTACCTTTTATATGTGGAAAAGAAGGTGTCAAGCTGTAATTATCAATCCTTGTCAATCACAGAAAGGGAAATACATAAATGCAACACCCTCCACCACCTTGAAGCATATATGTGTACCTAATATACTAATAAGCTTCTAATACGAATCTAAAGAATCAATTCAATCACACAAAAAGGTGCAATTATTTATTTCCTTGGCAGAAACTAACCCAATTTTGATTCAAGCACCCACTATTTACCACTCCCCATCACCAAAAAAGACACTGACATGTACTCCCAAAAGTTCAATTTTTTATCTCAATTCTGATACTTTTAAATTTAAAATAAAATTTATACATATTTACGAACTATATAAAAAATGGTTGAGTTCCTAATTGTAATAGTACCATAGAAAATGGAAAAGGATTAGAAAAAGGTTCAATTGAACTTACTCAATGAGGCATTTGCGAACGAGACTTTGGGGCGATGACTTAAGGTCTATTAAATAAGGGAAAAGCTCGGCAACCTGTGATGGCTCAGCTGATAACAGTATATCTTTCAGTTGCTTCAACGAAGATAACTTTACTGTCAAATCACCGTGGTTGTTAGCGGCTGCGAGTAGCGGTAGAGCTTGCTCACGAATTGGTCCCCCGGCCATGTTAACAATGAGAGTAGCTAGGGTTTTATTTATACTTGGGGCTTTGAATGAGGCCGGAGAAATTGTCTTGCCGTCCGCCGACACCTACGTAGGGTTCCGCCGAGCCGGATAGAAGACACGGATGAAATAGTGCGTTGGCCTGAAGGAGAGATATCATAAATGGAGATTTGAAAAGGATTTTTTGGATTCAACCATTTTGTGCTGTGCAGAGAGAGGGATATCAGTTGGGGATTTTGAATTTGTTGAGGAAAATTTGGGGCTTGGAGTTGGATCGGCTATTGGGCCGAGTTCATATAACTCGCCACGCGACAAAACAGGAAGAAATTTAAAAAATAGCCAGATTTACATGTGGTAATTGAAAAATAGCCAAAGTTTCAAACGTAATCGAAATGTAGCCAATTTTCATGTAAAGATAAATCTAAACGAAAATAATGTTTAAAATCTTGAAAAATATTCCAGCATAATATACTGGAACTCTAGCATATTATACTGGAGTTCCAGTATAATATATCGATCCAGCATAATATGTTGGAAGTTCTTACACAGGTGCTTCAATCTCCAGTATATTATGTTAGAACTTTCCGCGTGTTGGAGTTCCAGCATAAATTGCTAAAAGTTCATACATAGGTGTACCAATCTCCAGTATATTATGCTAGACCGGTCCGTATTGCAGCAAAATAATGGCTATTTTTCAATGACTTTGCAAACGCTGATTATTTTTGAATTACCAGTACAAAAACTGGCTAGCCCGTGCTATTTTTACGACAAAACATCGTAAAATAGGGCAGACTATTTGCATAGCGCTATTCAAGGCGTAGCGACTTTTTAAAAAACTATATTATATTCATAGCCACTTATAGCCTGTTTGGCCAATCTTTTCTTTGGCCAAAAAAATTATTATTATTTTTTGCCAAAAAGTATTTTTTTTTTTCAAAGTTAAGGTGTTTGAACAAGTTTTTAGAAGAAGAAAAAAAATAATTTTGAGTATAAACAGAAGCAGCTTTTTAAAAGCAAAAAGAATTAGCTTCTCCCCAAAAGTACTTTTTGGACAAGCACTTTTGAGAAAATACACATAAGAGTACTTTTTAAAAGCTTTGTCAAACACTAATTGCAGCTCAAAAGTGCTTTTTAATTTAACACAAATTGTTTGAGAAAAATACTTTTCAAAATAAGATGATCTTAGAAACTTGGCCAAACATGCTATTAGATAACTAGTGTTAGGGTACGCGCTTTGTGCGTGTATCTTTTCTCAATGAGTATAAACTTTTAAAAATTTTAAATAAATATTATACTAAAAATTATATTTAAATTTTAAAATAAAGGTATAAATTAATGAAGATGATGAGTATTGATCCTTCTTTTACGCGTCTAGATAGTAATTTTATATGTAATTTGAAATTAAATACATTTATATGCTGAATTTGGAAAAGAGCTAAATTGAATTCTTTTGCTAATTAGTTTAAGAAATTAACTTAAATTTTCAAGAAAATAACCGATAAATATATAATATAATATAGTTAGTATACAATATATTTTTTATTGGCTAGCGACTGTAAATATTTCTAGCCGTGGAATCAAATGTGTAATTTCCCCTTGTTAGTTTTCAAATACTTATTATTTATTCTAGCAATAATGAAAACAATATCTTTTATTGATTCAAATTATTAATATTAGTTTATCCCGACTTAATTATTTATTCTCAACATTAAAGGAAATAGATATCTTTTGTTGATTCAAATTATTAATATTGTTCTATCCCAAACTTTAAATATTTAACTGATATTATAGTTTTATCCATTAAAAATCTATTTTGACATAATGCTAAAGAGTCGATTTAATATTTGACTTTTGGATTTTTTAAATATAATATAATCGACTTCAAAATTGGGCATCTACATATTCAAATAAAAACTTTCTAATTAAAAATCTATTTAAAGTCCTTCATTACTAAGTATTCAAATACACGTTCTAACTGAAAACCTTCGTAGATTAAATTAATTTTTAAATCCTTCCTAAGATTCTTATTTTAAGGAATTAAGGCGTTTGGTAAAATCTTTAGGGAGAAAAATACATTTTTTTGGGTAGTTATTATAAGCTAAAAATATAATTAGAGGCTTGCCCAAGTACAAATTTCTGTTCTAATATTGGAAAAATTATATTTTAAATTGATTGGCCAAATATAAACTATTACTGTTGGAGATTGCTTTTTAGGAAAAATACACTGACAATAAAACGTTTCAAAATAAGTAGGCAACTCTTTTATATCATTCAAAAATACGTTTTACATGTTAGATAAAATCATAACTATAGATAATTTATTAGATTTTAGGTATTTGTCTGAAAAGAGAAAAGGGCCAAATATACCCCTATACTTTGATATATTATTCACATTTACTTTCCGTTATACTATCGGGTCAAATCTACCCTTACTGTTAGCAAAGTTTTCAAATTTACCCTATAATCTAACGAAAAACCCCCAAAATCCCAAATTCCTTCTATTTACTACAATTTTTTCTCACAAATTACTTATCCCTGCGTGTGCTCTACCAGAGAAGAAAATATCCTCGACAAGCTAATTTCTTATTCCACTTGATTATTTAGAGCAGGAAGACTTAACAAACTCGCCACCTCCAGGCATGAGAATACTAGTAAATATTCCTCTAAAAGGATGTTCTGAAGCTGGACATAAATTTAAACAGATTATTTTATTTATGATTTCTCAGACAATACTAAACAATCACATGTCACAAATTTCATGCAGAAGTACATGCGCAAGCAAAATTTGCATCAGATGACATGCTAAATCCAAATCCGAAAGGGAATGCAATTACATGGATACGTACGGCCTTGTTATGCCCGCAGTCCATAAAAATAGTAAATATTAGTAACAACTTCATAAGCGAATGCATTTTGACCACCTAAAGAATCAAATAAATCTCTTCCAAATTATCTATGGTATTTCACGCATCCTCATTCCGTTGGAGATATACCCATAAATTGTAAATTCTGTCTTTTATTTATGGTTTGAGCATAACCAAAGACAAGAGGAATAATTATGTTGTAACTCCACACTCCTATTTCTATAATATGGACCTTTTTTCTTCTCTGGTGAATCATACGAAGGAGATGACTGATTTGTGAGGAAATATTACAGTAAATATAAGGGATTTGGGACTTTCCGTTGTTTCGGGGGCAAATTTGAAAACTTTACTAAACGGTGTGGGTAGATTTGACATGATAGTATAACGGAGGGTAAATGTGAATAGTATATCAAAGTAGAGAGGTATATTTGGCCTTTTTCCCGTCTAAAAATAAGCACAAGCATGTAAGATGCAACGTTTGAGAGAGAGAAAGTAGGAGTGAAAACTTAAAGTTGTAATTAATAACTAAAACCTCGATGATTGTAATTTATTAAAAAAATTCTCTGTGTCGCATGGTCACAAGGTAGTTATGGTCTTATACTCTTATGGATTTTATTTTCAACCGAAGAAAAATAGGCGACAGAATCTGTTCGAGTTCTAATTGATGCATAACTTCAATACCTTCGTATAGAATTTTTGTACAAATATTCTAAATAATTGATTTTTTAATGATTTATATTAGGTAAAAAATTAATTGATTTTATAGTCCTAAATATTAAGATTTTCTATCTAATTTAAATAAGGAATAATTTAAGATGTAAATATGTTAGTGGATTTTAATCGCTTAAATATTAGGAAAATTATTATAAAAAAGACGATTTTGCCAATATGAAATGTATTCTAAAAGGGTAAAAAGGCGAACGACATTTCGCTAAGGGGGATTCGTGCTTTTAATATAGTATATTAGGCCGTAATTTTTATATCTACTTTGAGCTAATATGCTTAAATGGCATAAATAAAATTGAGGTACCAATAGTGAAGTGAAGGAAAATGACATAAATGGGATTTGAGGGATTATTGGTGAATAAAAAAAAATGACATAAATGAAAATTCAAATATCGGATGTGAAATGACTTATCATTGGTAAAACTAGTATAACACACCAAGAATTTTTGAAGTGCTTAAAGGTTATTAAGGAGTTTAACGTATATTAACAATATGAATTTGTTGAGAATGAGGGTTAATAGTATGAAAAACATCATTAGCACACTAAAATATATGTACAACATGTTTTGGGACGTATTAAGGATGTTTAGAAGTGAGAAGAAATAGTTTGGAAGAAGATGCAAATGTAAGTGAAAAAGATGTGCAAAGTCGCACAACATCCGATTTTGAATGAGTATAACTTGTATGTTATAAAATGTGTTCTCATAGTTCTTGGTCCTAAATTGTAGCTCTTTGAGTTTAGTTTTTAACAAAGTAAACCGTTCATCATTTGGATATTTATATAAAGAGTTATGAGCATTTTAGTGAAAGGTATCCAGCAGGAAAAAAAACTTAAATCACGAGGTACAACGTGTGACGCGTGAGCTCGCGACAATAGCCAACCTGCATAAAACCAATGATGGGCAGCCTCATTATTTTGGGGATATTTTGAGTTGGGGTTTTGGGATAAGTTGAAGATTGAGCTTGGGACTTTATCTACTAATATACTTTTGAGTTAATTACTACTCCTAAATACTAGTATTAACATAATTCAATCTTGAAAGTTCTTAGTGTGACAATATTTTAAAGCCCTTTGTTGACAAATGTCTTAAACAAAAGCATGTGGCAGCCCTTCTAAAAGCTATGAGATAAATGGCAAGAAGCTTTTGAAAAGTGGCAATTGCATTTGCCACGTTCTTTCCTCTCATCATATGGATCCATGCACATGTGCTTGTAAATAAGCTCTCAACTAGACAAGAAAATCAATCATTAGCAAGATAGAGAAGTCCTTCTACTTCTTTCCTTTGTTTTTTTTCTCAAAGTTTAGTAGTTTAATTTCTTTTGTTTCTCTCTTTTAACTAGTTGGGTTTGTAATTTAATTTTTTCGATTCTTGTATCCTCTTGAATAGAGGTAGACTTATTTAATCATGGGGAGATATTTTATACTGCTGAAATAAGTTTTTAGGACAGTGCCTAGCACGTCTCAAGTCAACCCGTGTATCTGCTTACAAAGAATATTATAGTAGTGTTATTATTTAAATTTTTTGCTCTCATTTCCTACAATCTAAGAAACTATGGCAAACAATACTGATGCTAAAAATACTACTGATACTACCAATATTGGCGCTACCTCAGCTGTTCCAGCCCTAGTTGCACTGCCATATGGCAGACCAATTTCAAATGTGTCAAATATTGAAATTTTCGCCAATGAAAATTTCAAGCATTGGCAAGAACGTATTTTCTCACTGCTTGATGTCCATGGTGTTGCACATGCACTGCTGTATCCACAACCTAGTACATATGCTGATAATAAAAGTGGAATCATGGCAACATGCCAACAAGGTATGCCGTCATACCATATTGCAAACTATTTCTAATGAACTGTTTGACGTGTGTTGCAGTTATAAGGAAGCAAAAGCCATATAGGAAGCCTTAATTAAAAAATTCACTGCTAAAGATACTACAAAATAAAAATTTATAGTAGGAAAATTTTATCAGTGGTAGATAAGGGATGACAAAGAGATGAACGTGCAAATCAACGAATATCAAAAATTGATAGAAGACTTGAAGGCCGATGGGATGTCTTTACCAGAAAAGTTTGCTGCTAGAGTGTTAGTTGAGAAGTTGCGTGACTCATGGAGTGACTACAAAAATAACTTAAAGCACAAACAGAAAAATTTTACCATTGAGAAAATTGTGACCCACATCCTAATTGAAGATTCCAACAGAAAAGAGTCTGCCAAAGCTAGGATGACAACTCTTAAAGCATATTTAGTGCAAAGCAGCAACAACAACCGCAAAAGGTACGAGAATAAGTCTCAAGGTTACAAGCCTAAAAATCTTAACCTTAAAAGAAAAAAGATGCTCTTGTTTTGTTTGTGGAAAACCATGCCATCATGCCTCAACAGTGCAGGTCCAGAGCAGGAAATGACAAAGGAAAAACTAATACTCCTAAGGCTAACTTAGCTGAAGGAGGTGATATTATTGCAGCTGTCATTTCTCAAGTAAACACTGTAGCACATGCAAAAGAATGGGTGGTAGACTCCGGGGCTACTCGTCATATTTGTGTAAATCGAGAAGTATTTTCTTCTTATAATCATGTAGAGGATGATAGAGAAGAGGTCTACCTTGGAGACTCAAGTACTACCAAAGTCTTGGGTAAGGGTAAAGTTCTCCTGAAACTCACTTCGGGAAAAACTTTAGTCCTTGTTGATGTACTGCATGTTCCTACGTCGAGGGCAAACTTGATCTCTGTATCCTTGTTGGGAAGAGCCGGAGTGAAAGTGCCATTTGAATCTGATAAGATCATAATAATCAAAAACAATGTGTTTGTGGGAAAAGGGCTATTGTAACCAAGAACTCTTTGTACTTAATGTTTCTGATGTTATCAATGAAAATATATCTGCTTCTGCTTATATGGTTGAGTTTATTTCTTTATGGCATGCTAGACTAGGACATATTAATATCGCATATATAAGAATAATTCAGTCACTAGGCTTAATATCTAGCTTACACTCAAACAATATAGACAAGTGTGAAATATGTGCTGAAGCTAAAAGTACCAGAAAGACTTGTTTTTCTGTAAATAGAGAAACTGATTTATTATCCTTGATTCACACTGATTTAGGCGATCTAAAACAGACTATGACTAGAGGTAGTAAAAGATATTATGTGACTTTTATTGATGATTTTTCTAGATTTACTAAATTGTATTTGCTTAGAAATAAAGATGACGCCTTCAATGCTTTTATTTCTTATAAAACTGAGGTTGAAAATGTCACGACCCAACACTCTAACTGGTCGTGATGGCGCATATCGATGGTACTAGGCAAGCCGGCCTTTCAAAATACTTCAATATTTCATAAAAAGGATAATTCAAAGCTTTTTCATACTAGAAATTCTTACAAAAACCGGAGTTGAATTCAAAATAAAAATGCGGAAAGATAGCCCCAAACATCGGGATGTCACCAAGTCATGAGCATCTAGATATTCAGTCTAATAAAAACAACCCCAAACATCGGTATGTCACCAAGCCATGAGCATCTAGATATCAAGTCTAATAAAAACAATGTCTAAGTATCAATACAGGAAAGAAAGAAAACATAGAAGGAGAGACAAGGTCTGCAGACGCCGGCATCTACCTCGTAATCTCTGGTACTCGATCGCGCACGAACTCAATGACCTCCGTGATCAAACACACCTAGATTTGCACATGAAGTGCAAGGTGTAGCATGAGTACAACCAACACAGCAAGTAACAGTAATAAATAAGGAACTGAGAAGATAGTGATAAGCTATATAAATACAGTTTATTTTTAATAATTCCAGCAAAGAATAGACATGCTTTCAAATCCGACAGTTCAAATCAAATCAGTTTTATACAGTTAAAATGCAGGTAAATTCGGATATAGAATCTTTCAAAAATTTCACGACAATGACAGATAGCAACTAAGTGCATCAACAGATGAAAAAGCAAGTACAATCTCTCAGGGCAACAATCACTCAACTCGTCACAACAGCTCAATCACTCGGCTCTCAGCCCTCAGTACTCACACTCAATAGGTACTTGCGCTCACTGGGGGGTATGAATACTCCGGAGGGGCTCCTTTCAGCCCAAACGCTATATCCACAAGGACAACTCACGTACTGCATGGACAACTCACGTGCTATAGTATCAATATATGGAACCGCACGGATAACTCACGTTCTGCACGGACAACTCACGTGCCATAATATCAATATATAGAACCGCACAGACAACTCACGTGCCCTAGTATTAATACCTCACAGACAGGCCCTCGACCTCACTCAATTATCAACCTCTCTGATCTCTCGGGCTCTCGGAAGTCACAAAGATCGGCCCAAACAAAGATAACATCGTGTATCAATAAGAATCAAGAAGAGGCTGAGATATGATACGCAAGTAAAACCACGACTGAGTACAAGGCAACAATCAACAAGTAATTCAACAAGTACGCGACCTGCGCATCCCAACAGTACTATCACATAGCCTAAGCATGATTTCTAACATGATTTGCAGTCAAATTTCTATAACACAAAGAGAACAGGTAATTAACAATAGTCTATTCGACTTTACAGTCTCACGGGACGGATCGAGTCACAATCCCCCACAGTGCACGCCCACACACCCGCCACTTAGCATGTGCGTCACCTCCAAAATAGTCACATCATACCAAAATTTGGAGTTTCATACCCTCAAGACTAGATTTAAAATTATTACTTACCTCAAACCGCGCAAAATCATACTCCGCAATGCCTTTGCCCCTCGAATCAATCTCCAAACGCCCCGAATCTAGCCACAAGCAGTACGATATAATTAATGTAGGCTAAAGGAATCAATTCCACAAGCAAAATACAAAATTATAAGTTAAAATCTGAAATAGGCTCAACCAGGCCCCCCGGGCCCACATCTTGAAACCCGACAAAAGTTACAAAACCTGAAAGCCCATTCACTCACGAGTCCAACCATACCAAATTTATCAAAATCCGACATCATTTGCCCCTCCAAAACCCTAAATTCACTCTCCAATTCCCAAGCCCTAATCTCCCAAATCTCACCAACTAGGTGTAAAATTAGTGGGTAAACACCATTATTGAAGATAAATAGGCACAAGGAACTTACCTCAGCAAACACTTCAAAATCCTCCTCACAATCCTCCAAACTCTGAGTTCCAAAATGTGAAAATGGTAAAAAATCTCGAAGTCTTCTATTTATAGGTTCTGCCTAGCAAAACTGCACTTGCGGACCTCCTGTCACACCTATGACGCCGCACCTGCGGAAATTCCATCGCAGGTGCAGATCCCACTTAAGCTCCCAAATTCCGCATCTGCGGTCACAGATTCGCACCTCCGGGCCCTGTCCGCTTCTGCGATCCTTCCTACTCAGGCCTTTTTCCGCATCTGCAGTTTCGCAGATGCGCTCCTAACCTCGTACCTGCGCTTTCAGTCCAACCCAGCCTTGCCCGCATTTGCGTCCTCCTCTTCGCTTATGCGGGCCAGAACACCAGAAGAAACCAGCAATGCCTAAGTCCAAATTTCCTTCCGATGGGAATCCGAAACACCCCCGAGGCCCCCGGGACCTCAACCAAATATACCAACAAGTCATATAACCCCATGCGAACTTAGTCGAACCTTCGAATCACTCAAAACAACATCAAAACACCAATTGCACCCGGATTCAAGCCTAAAGAACTTCTAAACTTTCAAATTCCACAAACGACGCCGAAACCTACCAGACCACGTCCGATTGACCTTAGATTTTGCACACAAGTCATATTCAACATTACGAACCTACTCCAACTTTCGGAATCAGAATCCGACACTGATATCAAAAAGTCAACCCTCCGGTCAAACATCCCAAAAATTCGACTTTCGGCATTTCAAGCCTAAATTAGCTACATACCTCAAATTCACAGCCCGGACACGCTCCTAAGTCCAAAATCACCCAACGGAGCTAACGGAACCGACATAACTCCATTTTGGAGTCGTCTTCACACACTTCCGACTAGGGTCAAAATTCAGAGATTTAAGCTTCTATTTTAGGGACTAAGTGTCCCAAAATACTCCAAAACCAAAAACAAGACCTCCCAGCAAGTCACATAAGCAAAAACAGATACGGGGAAAATAATAAATAGGAGATCGGGGCTAAAACACTCAAAACGATCGACCGGGTCGTTATATCCTCCCCCTCTTAAAATAATCGTTCGTCCTTGAACAAGCATAGAGACATACCTAAAGTAGTGAAAAAATATGGATAACGACTGCACATATCATGCTCGGTCTGCCAAGTCGCCTCCTCGACCGGCTGACCCCTCCACTGAACCTTCACGGAAGCAATGTTCTTTGACCTTAGTTTTCTAACCTGCCTATCCAAAATAGTCACTGGATCCTCAACATAAGATAGATCCTTGTCCAACTGAGCTGAGCTGAAATCCAACACGTGAGACGGATCGCCATGATACTTCCGGAGCATAGAAACATGGAATACTGGATGAAATCCTGCTAGATTGGGAGGCAAGGCAAGCTCATAAGCAACCTCCCAACACGTCTCAATACGTCAAATAGACCAATAAACCTCATGCTCAGCTTGCCCTTCTTTCCGAACCTCATAACACCCTTCGTGGGTGACACCCGGAGCAAGACCCGCTCTCCAACCATGAATGAAACATCGCAAACCTTTCGATCCGCATAACTCTTCTCAATGGAATGGGTTGTGCGTAGTCTATCCTGAATCACCCTAACCTTCTCTAGAGCATCCTGAAACCAAGTCTGTACCCAATAATCTAGCCTCGCCCGGATCGAACCAACCCACTGAAGACCTACATCACCTACCATACAAAGCCTCATACGGTGCCATCTGGATGCTCGACTGGTAACTGTTGTTGTAAGCAAACTCCGCTAGAGGCAAGAACTGATCCCACTAACCCACAAACTCCATAACACACGCACGAAACATATCCTCTAATATCTGAATAGTGTGCTCGGACTGTCCGTCCGTCTGAGGGTGAGATGTTGTGCTTAACTTCACTCGAGTACCCAACTCATGTTGTACGGCCCTCCAGAACCGTGATGTACACTGCGTACCCCGGTC
>AWOL01S0015915.1:5534-48956 GCA_000715115.1 Nicotiana otophora | reverse complement strand
TTGACACGGTAGCATACTCCTCACACATTATCCTACAGTCGTTCCAGATGAGTATTGGGTGTCATACTTCAAGAATTTCAACATCGCCTCTAATGGAGTTTTGACCACAACTGTCATTACAAAGCACTGGAACACCATTGAATTCTTCCCAGGACTGAAGTACAAGATAGAATTGATTAGGTCACATGTCCCAGGTAAGTATTTTATTATTGATTTTGGCATTTATATGGTTTTGCAGGACAAACTCCAGATCAAAGCTAATGGGATAGAATTCATAAATTACACAACACTGCTGTGTAGAATCTCACACTAAATTCTTAACCAAATGTGACAATCCTTTATGGAAAAATAAAGAGTTCTTCATCAAGCTGGCTTTAAAGAAAAATGAAAATACCAGTTCTACAAAGGCAAGTCACTTTGGTATGAATCTCGACCACATTCAGCTTGCAAAAAAGGAGTGTCAAAAGCTAGTGGATTTTGATCTCATCGAGCCATCAAATTCACAATGGGCGTGCAAAGTATATTATGTCAACAAAAGAGCCGAGCAAACAAGAGGTAAATTGAGAATGGTAATTAATTAAGAGCCACTCAATTAATTTTTTTTTATGAGAACTTTCCCATGCCAAATAAACTCATCCTTTTATCCTAACTTACCCAAGCGAAATATTTTTCTAAGTTTGATCTCAAATCATGCCTTTAGCATTGTGAATCCACCAGAATGATCGGGAAAAAACTAGTTTTTGCATTCCCGATCACCATTTTTAGTGGAAAGTCATGCCTTTTAGTTTAAAAAATGCTCCATCTTTGCTTCAAAAGGCCATGATAAAAATATTTCACTTGTTTACATTGATGATATTTTATTGTTCAATGATACTTGGGAGGAACACTTAACTTTTTTTAATCATTTTGAATCTTTAGTGCGAAAAAATTGCATCATGCTTTCAGCTAAAAAGATGGTTTTTGCAAAACAAGAAATTAATTTTTTGGGCATGCATATTTCATATGGAGAATACACACTATGTCCTCATATTTCTCACGTTTCTTCCTACTGGGTTCACATCAAATCAAATCTCATATTTTTATGGAATAACAAATTATGTGTGAGATTTAGTTCCTAATGTTTCTACATATATTTCTCCTCTCACGAAAATGTTGAAGAAAAATTCCCAGCGATGGGCCAAGGAATGAAATAATGCAGTTAGAAAAATAAAAGGCCAAAGAAGAATCTTTGCACATTCCCTCCGATAGAAAGAAAATATTTTAGACATATGCTAGCAATGAATATTAGAGCGCAATTTTTTTTGAAGAAGAATAAGGCCAAAGCAAAATATGTGGTTACACTATTGGAAGATTCAAGGATGCTGAACAAAACTAACATTCCAATTTTAATGTAATTTTTGTTGTGGTTACTACAGCTTCCTTGAAGCTGATTACGGATATTGCTCCTATTCAGGACTATGCACAAAACTTAGAGGATCATAAGAGGGTACAACAAGTTGCTCGAGATCACGACTAGGGTCAATCTAAAATGGCCCGGTCCACGAGAGATGCAGGAGCATTTCGAGACGGTTTAGGCCCCTATTGCTTCGGCAGTCACCTAACATGGACACTAGCATTCCATTACAATCTTATGGCCAATTTTGAGAACGGACCACTTATTTAGGTCAAGGCCAGAATTTCCAAGGGCAGAGTTTGCAGAATAATAGGGATACTAGCAGGATGTGACCCTTGAAGCCACATTGTGGTTGATGTTGTAGGAGTCATTTTAGGGATTGCTTCCAGGGTTCGCATTTATGTTTCTCATGCAGGCAGCCTAGTAACATCATGCGCTTTTTCCCAGTATGAAATCTAGGTGGCATGATACCACCTACGGGGTCGGTAGCAGCCTCTTTATCGACAGCATATCCTCGTGAGCAAGGTATACTACTGCCGATGGGAAGGGATAGAGGTAGAGGTGGAATGCCCATGTCCAACCTGGTGGGCAATAAGAAAATCATATCTATGTGTTGTTAGGACGTCAGAATTTAGAGACTTCACCAAACGCGGTCATAGGTATATTATCTGCGTTTTTCATTAGTGTATATTCTTTGTAGATAAGTTCTACCCTATCGTATATTAATCCATTTGTTGCTGGTTAATCTAGTAAAGTATGTATTACTACAACAACCGTTTGAGGTGTCCACGCCAGTGGGCGCATCCGTGATATTTAGGCGTGTGTATCGAGATTGCGATGTGATTATTTATGATCACCTTACCTTGGCCAATTTGAATGAATTAAAAATGGTAGCATTTAATGTCATTATGGGAATTGATTGGCTGGCCTCTTGTTATGCCATAGTGGATTGTTGGAGGAAAGTATTTCGCTTTAACTTTCTGGGAGAGCCCATTATCGAATGGAATGGCAATGCTGTAGAGCCATAAGGGAAGCTTATTTCTTACCTTAGGGCTCGAAAGATGACCACGAAAGGATGTTTCTATCAGATCGTATGGGTACAATATGCAGAGGCAAAGAATCCCACCCTTCAATCGGTTTTGGTCGTTTGTGAATTTACTTATGTGTTCCCGAATGAGCTCCCAAGCATTCCACCAGAGCGGGAGATTGAGTTTTCTATCGATATGCCACTTGATATTCCGCGTATATCTATTCATCCATACAGAATGGCTCCTGCAGAGTTTAAGGTTAACGGACTAGTTGAAGGAACTTCTTGATAAGGGCTTTATTCGACCCACCACTTCCCCAGGGGAGCCTAAGTTCTATTTGTTCGAAAGAATGATGGTTCGTTAAGGATGTGTATTGATTATCGATAGCTAAATATGATGAGCATCAAGAGAAATAATTGACTTCCAAGGATCGATGATATTGTTTGATCAATTGCAAGGTCTCTAAGTATTTTTCGAAGATCGATCTCAGATCTGGATATCATCAGCTAAGGATCGAGGAAGAAGATGTTCTGAAGACATCCTTTCAGACCAGATATGTCCAATACAAATGTCTCGTTATGTCACGTGGCCTTACCAACGCACCAACGACCTTTATGGATTTGATGACTCGAGTGGTCAAGCAGTATTTGGATATTTTTGCGACCATGTTCATAGATGATATACTAGTATATATTTTAAAAGTAGCAGAGCACGAAGAGCATTTGCGAATGGTTTTACGCATACTTCGGGATCACAATTTGTACCCAACCTTTCCAAGTATGAGTTCTGGTTGAACTCAGTGGCCTTTCTTGGGCACATAGTGTCTGGCGAGGGTACTTAAGTTGATAGTCAAAAGGCTGAAGCAGTTAAGAATTGGCTAAGGCCTACAACCATACCAAGGTACGCAACTTCCTTGGCTTGGCTGGTTACTATTGTAGGTTTGTTGAGAATTTCTCATACATAACTGCTTGTTTGACGAAATTGATGCATAAGGAAGCGAAAAGTTAGTGGACTGATGGTTGTGACAAGAGCTTCCAGGAGTTAAAGGTTAACCTCGGCACTAGTATTAATTCTTCTTGAGGGACCCGAGGGGTATGTCATATACTGTGATTCCGTATAGTGGGCTTAGGCAGCATACTAATGCAACACGGTAAAGTGAATGCATATGATTCAAGGCAGCTGAGGAAACATGAGCAAAATTATTTGGCCCGTGACATGGAGCTAGAAGCTGTCATTTTTGCTTTGAAGATATGGTGTCAATATCTATACAGAGGTTATGTTAACATATTTACCGATCACAAGAGCTTGCAGTGCATATTCAAGAAAAAAGAGTTGCATTTAAGGCAATGAAAGTGACTCGATGCATTAAAGGACTATGATGTTGATATTCTATACCACCAAAGGAAGGTAAGCATGGTGGATGACGCATTAAGTCGGATGTCTATGGGCATCCTACTATAATTGGAAGAGCAGAAATTGGAGATGAATAAGTGTACAGTTGCTTGACAACAGTAATGGAGGAATCATAGTTTTGAATACTGTCGAGTCCTTGTTAGTGGCCGAAGTAAAGGTACGACAATTTGAAGATCCATCCTTGGTGAAAATAAAAGGAAGCATCCTCTTTCAAAAGAAGCAAGCGTTCGGGCTATCCAAGGACGAGGCCCTTCGATACAAGGATCGGCTATGTGTACCTAATTTCGGAGGACTCAAAGAGAAGATCATGACAGAGATTAACCAATCCCGATATTCCATTCATTCGAGGTCAACCAAGACGTTCCATGATCTTTGACAGTTATACTAGTTGAACAACATGAAGAGGTACATTGTTGGGTACGTCACTTGTGTCCAAATTTCCAACAAGTTAAGATTGAACATCAAATATCGGGAGGCTTGCTGCGATACATGGAAATTGTGACCTAGAAATAGGAAGCGATCAACATTGATTTCATTACTGGATTATCATGATCATGTCAAGGGTTTGATTAAATCTGGATTATCGTGGATCGACTCCCCATGTCAGGGCACTTTCTTTCAGCCAAAACTACTTTCTTGGCTGAAGCATATGTTATGTTGTATATTAAGGAAATAGTTCAACTTCATTGGGTCCGGTTTCTATCATACCAGACAAAAGTGTTGTGTTCACAACTAATTATTTGAAATCATTCCATAAAGGGTAAGTTACAAGGATCAACCTCAGTACAACTTTCAATCCAAAAACCCATGGCCAGGCCGTGCGCACTATTCAAATGCTCGGGTACATGTTACAGACCAATGTTCTAGACTTCAAGAGTGATTAGGAGGATCGTATATCACTCATCAAATTTTCTTACAACAACAGCGACCATGCCAGCATTCAGGTGGCACCATATGAGGCCTTACACAGATGAATATGCATATCTCCTATAGAATGGTTAGAAGTAATTGAAACAAAGTTATCGGGCCCTGAGTTGGTGCATCAAGCTAAGGAAAGGTGAAGTCAATTCAAAATCGATTATTGACCGCTCAGAGCTGGCAAAAATTTTACTCAAATAGCCGACAACGAGAATTGGAGTTCGCTGTAGGAGACTAGGTTTTCTTGAAGGCATCACCTACGAAAGTTGATGCGGTATGGTAAAAGAGGCAAACTAATCCCTTGATATATCAAATCATATCAAATCATACCGGAAGGTCGTTCATCTGGTAATTCATGTATCTATGATCCCCATGTGTTTAAGTGATCCATTGCGTATCACCCCTCTTGAAGTGATTAAAGTTACATGAGATATATCTTACGAAGAAGTTCTGGTGGCCATTCTAGATCATCAAGTCCGAAAGCTGCAAACTAAAGAAGTGGCTTCAGTTAAAGTGCTTTGTAAGAACAATAGTAAGGAAGAAATGACATGGGAAACAAAAGAATAAATGAAATCTACATACCCATATTTTTTCCAAGCTATGGGAGGCAACAATGAGGTAATCATGATGGGCTGTGATCCAACATTCAAGGACGACTATTCCAAAAGGGGAGATGATGTTACACCTCACACCTAAATAAATATTGGTAAGTTTGGTCTCAAATATGGCCAGTCAGCCAGCGACATATGTGAAGGGAAGGGGGACTATTCCAAAAGGGGAGATGATGTTACACCTCACACCTAAATTCCAAGCTTGTGCCAGGTGTCCCACCTTGTGTCGTAACTAGTGTGGGGTCGACCCATTTTGCATGAGGACCCAATGGAGATTTCTATGTTGGTATAAAAAGGCAGTAAGGCTCATTCCCTCTCATCTTCTAGAAGTATCCCCAACACATGTTCTCCAAAAATAGTCTTAATTCCCCTTTCGAATTGCTGAAAGATTAAAGGAGAAGTCGAACATCAGTTTGAATCTTGTAATATTTTGCGTGAAGGAGCCTGGAATCATCGTTGTAATAGTTATTATCTAGTTGCATCGATTTTGGGAATTCATTGAAGGCAGGGTTGATCATCCTATAAGCGTAGCTAGAGCTTCAACAAAGTATGTAGGGCGACTTTCTTTCTTGGCATGAGTTAGCGTAAGTTTCTCCTTCTTTCTAAATAATTCTTGCACTATAAGATTTGGTAGTTCTATGCCCCTCTAAATAATGTTGTTCCATCCTTGTATATATTTGCCAGTAGCATTCCTATTAATGTTTAAATTGTTCCAAGTTGGTATCATGTTATCGGGAAGCATGGTTCATTTTGAGGTCAAACTTAATATCTCTCGGAGTTGATTCTGCAAATCACCACATATGAACATGTATCTATTTTTGCGAGTTGCACTATAGATAGTCGTTTATGACACCTATTGTGCAACTACTTATCATTTGGGTACGATATGAAATGCTAACGAGCACTTACATGGTCTGGTACGATCGAGACCTTATGTGATCGGGTACTACCGAGCTCTCTATGACATTACCTAGCCCTTGCATTGCCGGGTACGATCAATCCCTTACATGGCGGGGTACGACCTAGACCTTATGAGGCCGGGTATGATATGATAAAGTAAATTAATCTTACCGAGTCCTGTCTAAGGCCAGGTACGATGTAAAGTAAGATGATCCAACGCAGGGCTAAATAAGTCTATATTGTATTTAATGAAAACATTCAATAAGTGGCCTACTCCTTTGTATTGTTGCATTTTTAAATGTTATGGCTTCTATTGTTCATGGCCCCGGTGGTTGTCCTTGGTACCCAGGTTGAGACCATGAGATCATATTTCCTATACTATGACTCTTATTTATATGCTTTCTTATCTTTACATACACAGTATATTTTTCGTACTGACGCCCTTTTATTTTTGGCATTGTGTTCATGACCATAGGTGCAAATAGACCCGGTGGCATCCCTCCCCAATAGGTTGTTGTTCCAGTTGATAGGTTGTTTCTCTCCACTCTTTCAAAGTAAATGTTCAATAGTCAATAGGTACTAAAGCAGATGTCATGAACGTTTTGGGTACGGTGGAGCCCTGTCCCGAGCAAGTGGTGTAATATATATATTTCTATTGATACTCCTAGAGGCTTGCAAGATACTGTTAGTATTTGAGTGCATGTTATGGCTGGGTATGGCTGTGCTAGTGACAGTGATGATCATGTATTAAATGCTAATGCTTATTTTGCTAAATAGTTATTCACATGTTAATTCTAGTGCTAATATTTGGAGGCCTCAATGGCCAGATTTTATGGTTAAATAGAATGTAAGAACTGACGTTGATTCGCATGGGACTTCGGGCATCGTGTGTCGGTCGCACCTCCCAAGGTGGGGTGTTACAAGATTCTATTTTGAGAAATAGAATTTTCGGACTGCCAATTGATTGTTGCTTCAATGTTACTAGAAGGTGGCTTTTCTCATGAGGGCAAAACAACATTCTTTTTGGGGATCTTTGGGGAATGATCTACACCATCTTTAATGAAATGTTCAATAGGTGGAAAATCATGGATATAGATGGAGCTAACAAGTCTATACATTAATATATTAGGATTGTTGGGAAAAGCGGTTGCCTCGTCATCTTCCCAACCAGGGGTTATTAGCTAGTTCTTTTTCTCTAGCAATTTTGGCCATTCCTGATGGTTATAGAGGAATAGTTATTCATACTTACCTAGGTGGCTGAGCGAGCCAACTGATGGGTCGCCTTTTTCATTCCTTTCTCGAAGACATTCTCTAGATGATTTGCACTTTTTCTTTAAGAGCATCTGGTAGTATTCTGTTGGATCCTGAAGGCATTATTAATAGGAACATTCAATATCCCATGGGCACTGACTTGTAACAGGATCTTTGAACCACCACAGATTTCTAGCTTAGATGTCATTGTGCACAATCCAATCATGGTCGGACATGATTCCATCTATCCATTTAGAGAAATTTTTTGGATCATATCAATACAACTTACATTATGTAAGGCCCCGTAAAATTTCACCCAGAGCCCCAAAGAATTTCATCGGTTAGCTAGTATGGGGGTTCGTCTTACGGGCTCTAGTGAAGGAGGGGTTATTGTGCAAAATAGGGGCGAATCATTGCTTGTTGTGGAAGTCAAGGAGAAGGAATATGACAATCCATTGCTGGTACAGTTGAAGGAGGGGATTCACAAACATAAGACCATGACTTTTTCTCAAGAGTCGTTAGGAGTCCTATTCGGATGTACGTCATAGGGATTTGGAGTTCCAAGAGGGTGATTGGGTCTTCTTGAAGGTTTCCCCAATGAAGGGGGTTATGCGGATTGGTAAGATAGGAATTTTGAGTATGGGGTATATCAGACCGTACAAAATCATTCAGAATATTGTTCAGGTGGATTACAAGCTAGAACTACCTCCAGAGATCTCTTTAGTGCACTCGGTGTTTCATGTATCCATGTTGAAGACGGTGATTGGAGATCCGTCGCTCATTGTTCCGGTTGAGATTATAGAGGTTAATGAGGAGTTGATTAATGAAGAGATTCAGTTTCCATTCTTGATAGGCAAGTCCTAAAGCTGAGAAACAAAGAGATTGCCTACATGAAAGTGTAATGGTGAAACCAACAGCTCAAAGTGTCCACCTGGGAAGCCGACTAAGAGATGAAAAAGAACTATGTGAATAGATATGTAGTTGTGTCTATGATGTTAAAAGCTAACTTTCTGCAAATGATGTTTTCCCTAAACAGCATAAGTGAAGGATACTCCTTCTTGGTAATGTAATGTTTATGGCCTTGTGGCTGGTGTTGTTTCCATATTATTTTTCATCGTAATGTTATAGTTATGATGTTAGGACTGGTTTTGGGATTCTCTGGTTTTTGGAAATTTAAAGAGTTAGTCAAAATTAGGAGCTGTTGGTATGTGAAGTAACAGTTGGGTCACATTGGATGCTAATGGCGGATTTTGACACTCATTCGAGGATGAATGATCCTGAGCGGGGGAAGATGTACGGCCACGTAAAAATTTCAACTAAAATCAAGGGTTTCGTGGTGCCGAGGTAGGCTAATAAATTTGATGGATGTAGAAAATCATCGCGGCGAGCTTGCTGGCTGAGGTACGAACTTTTTGGGTTGAACAGAGCATTTGGAAGTTGAAGAAAAATAGTTGCAGAACAAAGCATTTCTGTGGTCCATTATGTGACCACGGAACTGATATGCAGATCGTAGATTCGCCACAGAGCAAAGCAAAGAAATGGACCAATTTTGGAGGACATTTTTCGGTCAACTATGCGATCGCATAATCATTTCGCGGGCTGTACATCTGTCGCAGAACCAGCATGAAGATTTTCATAGGAAGATTCTGCGGTCCATTATGCGCCCGCATAATTGATATGTGGGCCGCAGACTTAGCCGTATAGTGGATCAGACCAGCACAGATTTTGGGATTGTTTCTGCGGTTCAATTTGTAGGTCACAGACCTGATCTGCGGTGCACTTTGCGACCGCAGAGTCGAGTTCGGAGGGTCCAAATTTTGATTTTTAAAACCCGACCATAATTGATTAAAAGCCATTGGGTCTCGTTTAGAAGGCATAAATATGTCATTTTAAAGTGAAGGAAGTGCTTTAGAGAGAAAGGATGAAGCCCCAATTACTTTATTCATCAACCCTTGATCAAAACTGTGAATTTCAACAAGGAAAACTCATAAGATCTTTACCCAAGAGGTAAGATTCTACTCCCTAGCCCTCAATTTCGGGATTGGACTGAAAGTAGGTAATTAGAAGTGTGATTCTTGAGTGTTATTTATGCATCCATGTACCATCAAGGTTGGTAGGAAGGTTATTGAGCTCAAATGGGTAAATGTTGGGTTGTGGGATGAAGCAATACTCTATAGGAGAACCTTGAAACCTTAATTCCCACCTACTTCTTGATAAAATGCTCAAATGAGCTGAAACTCTGAATATCTTCCTAATTATGGTTAACATTTGTCATGTTTCTAATAGTTTAAAGTCGCTAGGATTTCCGAAACATTGTAGTAATTTAATGAAGCTCAAGCGAGGTATGTTGGCTAAACTCCTCTTGTAAAAATCAATTTCCATGATGTCCTCGTAAGTTGCGATTGTTATTGGCACAACTTCTTATTTCTCATGTTCGGAGTCCTTCCTAGTAGATTTGATAATCCTAAAATAAGTGTTGCGTTGAAAGTTGTATGTACTCAAAATATGTTCAAAATGTTCCTATCATAAAATGATTCCCTCTGAGAATATAATCTAGTATGATCAATGTACAAAAGGTGTTGTGATTTAAATCATGTTTCAATTGCAAGTTAGTATACCTCATTGTGGAAGAGAAGCTCAAAACAACCTAACCCTGAAATTACACGTGCCATTGTAGGAGTGGTTGATGGGTAAACCCTGTGTTGATGTGATGAGATTGTTTCCCCTTATCTTTTCCATAACTTGACACCTTTATACTGTTTGAGGCTCTCATTGATTTCATGTTTCCTTCTCCTTTTACTCTTACTCGTTCTATTGACATGGTGTTTAGTTTCACATACTAGTACTATTCTATACATACTAACGTTCCGTTTACCAAGGGCGCTACATCTTTATTGGATTTCGGTGATTCCACAGTAGGTTGTATTGATCAGTGATAGCAGTACACCCTCTCTTAAGCTGACTTTGTGAGCCCCACTTCATTTCGAGGTCTTTTATCTCCTATAAGCTATGTATATTGTTTTGAGGTATAGACGGAGCCTGATTGCGGCACCATCATGATACTCTTTTTTATATATTAGAGGCTCCGTAGACATAGCATCGGTGGTACCTTTTTTTTTGGAAGTCAAATTAGAAATGTTGTATTTGTATCATATGCTTCCACTTCTATACTATGAATGTGTAATGTAATATTTTAAGAAATCTCGAATGAAGTTCTAACGGTAATGAGATTTGGATTGTTCATGTAACCTTATCATTGTCTAATTAATGAAATATATCTTCTCTTTATTAATGGGTGAGTTCGGATAGAAGGTATTTTACAGGCTTTGCTGGCCGGGTTATCTCGGCGAGCGCCGGTCATGCTCCCCAATGTCGGGGTGTGACACATCAATTAACTTATGATGTACTTTTATGTACGAAAATATGGGGTATAACAAACTTGTATGTATACTTGCATGAAATAACAATTAAACATTTTATGTTATTGTATAATTCTGTATTTGTTATAAAAATTCTTTTTTTTTGTCTTGAATAGTTTCTATTTTAAGATAAGCTTGTTTAGATGATTAATCTTGTTAAGTTTACAACATACACAAATTCAAATGATGATTGGAAACTATAATGACCCAGCTGGTTGTTTTGTGTATTTAAGCATCATTTTCCCTTTTTAAGCTTCCTCTCTGTGTATTTATGGTTGTGTGACTTTTGGGGATGGTTGGTTGGGTTTCGGGGAGGTTTTTGTTTGATTTGAAATACATAGTTTCTAGTTTGGAAGTTTACGTTGTAAGTGTTGGCCAAGTTTGACTTTTGTGGAAACCACCCCCGAAACGGTATTTTGATGGTCCTATTAAGTTGTATGGTGATTTTGGACTTATACAATATACCCAAAATTGAATTCAGAGGTTCCTAGGATGAATTGGCTCTTTTTGCTGAAAGTTGACAATTTGAATATTTCAAAATTCCTAATTTTGACCATGAGTACTTTGTGTCTATCAGGATCGAATATTCATTTCGGGATATGAAATAGATCCATTTTATCGTTTGAAACTTGTGTGTAAGGTTTAGTGTCATTCCAAGTTAGTTTGGTAGGAATCAGACGCTCGGTTGAGATTTTTGATGGCTCGAGTGAGTTTCGGACGAGTTTTAGAATGTTTGGCACTTTGCGAAGGGGTTTGGGGCTTGGGCATGTCACTTTTGCGACCTTGTGGTCGCTTTTGCAATGTTGACTGGTAGAGTGAAACTTTGCTTTTGCGAAGTCAGTGGTCGAGTTTGCAACATCCTCTGTTTTTAGCTTGCTTCGCATTTGCGATCAATGGGTCGCACTTCGGGAGTTCGCATTTGCAAACCCCAGATCGCAAATGCAACATCTTTAGCTGGTTTGTAAAACAGATTTCGGGACTTAGAGTCATTATTTCATATTTTCAGATTGGGAGCTCCGTTTGAGGCGATTTTGAGGCATTTTTCACCAATTTGGGTTGGGTATGTTTTCTCGTATTTGATTATTTTTCATTAATATCATTTTTTATTTAGCATTTAATTTATGAATCAATGAGAGAAATTGGTGTTTCTAACAAAATTGAGATTTGAGAGTCGATTTTGTAAGGCCCTGTTAAAATATTCCTAATGATTTAAGATTTTAAAGTGCGCCAACGGTATTTGGGAATAACATATTTGGGTATTAAAGGAGACCCATGGGATAGAACCACATCATTTTGAAATGAAATTATAGGTTTAAGGTGTGTTGGAACATACTAAGGCATTTTGTGAATAGCAGGAACTTGTGTGGAACGAGTTGGATACATTAAGTAGAAAGGATGTCTCAATTCGCACAAGATCCTAATTCAAACGCATGCTGCTTCCAAACTATAAAGACTTAGGAGGTTATATACCAAAAAAAATAAAAGCTCTTTGAGTCTAGTTTCCAACGCATCAAACTGTTTGTCATTTGGATATTTTTACAGAATGTTTTGGCCATTTTACCGGACCTGTGACATATGCGTGCCCAGATGCACGGTCGCGCATCTTAGAGGGTATTCTGCCTCAGGTGCACGACCACGCACGTAGGAGCCCATAAAATACCCCCAAGCCCGGGTAGAGATAGGGGCCAAGTCATTTCTTTGAGCTAGGGCTTGCATATAAAGGGAAATCCGCCCAACACTTCCCTCCCATGAACCAAGGTAATGTTTTTGGAGTATTTTGAGTTGATTACTACTCCTAAATACCTATATTAACAAGGATTAATCTCGAAGATCCATAGATTTCCATTCAAATCCCCAAATTGGTCAAAAACACTACAAGTTGGGATTTTCAAGAGTCTCACTACAAGAGCTATGTCTGCCATCTTTAACTAATCTATGGTGATTATTTATGTATGAAATGTGTGTTATAAATTATGGTATGGTGATTGGAAGCCATAAGTTACCAATTTAAATACATACCCATTATAGAGATTGAAAGGTAATCACATGATGGAATTGTTTTGGTTGGGTTTGGATGGATGGTCACGTATGTGATGTTGGAAGTTTAGAATTGTTTAAGAGTGATGGTGGGATAAATTGTTGGTAAATGGTAGTAGTTGGATGAACTAATTCTATGGTTAAGAGATGTAGAGATTCATGCCTACTAGGTATTTGATAAAGTGCCTAAATCGCCTAAATTATTTAATTTATTACTAATATTCGTCCTATTGGATGTTGTTATTGTAGATTGAAGTTTCTTAGTGTAGTGATTCATCGTAGTATTATTAAGGGGCGAATTCCAGGTATGTTGGTTAAACTACTCTCTTAGAATTGAATTTCATGATGTTCACGTAAGTTTCAAGCACGGTTGGCTCAAATTCCTAATTCCTATGTTCCGAGTTATTCCTTATAAACATGACTATTCCAAATGAGCCTTATGTCGAAAGATATATGTTCAACGTACGGGTTGTGTATTAAAATGTTATGGCTTTGAGTCATGTTCCATATGAAAGCTAGTATGCCAAATTGTGTGAGAAAAACTCGATATGCTTAAGACTCTTAATTGCTCACATGTTTACCCAAAGTTTTGATTGGAAATTCCTTGTTGTTGATAATCTATAAAGATGCTCGAAAGTGAAAAAAATGAGTTGAAGATATAAAGTGTGGCCACCATGCCAAGTATGAAAGTTATACTTATGGCTATAGGTGCCAATGAAATGAGATGATGTGAGAAAGATTATGAAATGAGCGTTGATTCAACTATTCCAAAATTACTTCAAAAGCAGATTTGCCTAAAGGTTTATGTCCTCAAGTCATGCTTCTATGTGACTGTTTTAACTAATGCTATGCTTTATGAGAATTTTCAATGTGCTTTGCATTCTTACATATTCGTGAGTGGAAATTGTGTATTTTCCTTTTGGGGGGGGAGTATTTCAAGAATGAATGATGGGTTACTCGATTACGATTTTAACTTGTGCTTCGATTGTAAAACATTTTACTCCATTTCTTAAAAATAAATCCATTGTGTTTAAAGTCTTCATTACTAATCAACCTAAAGTTGTGATTTTCTGTATATTCTATTTATTAATATTTATGATGATGATCCATGAAACGAAAGAAATGAAAGTGCGGAATATGAAAAATGGCCACCGTGACACGAATGCAGAATCTTATGTATGGCCAAGAGAGCCAATAAAATAATCATGTTGTAAGTGGTTGAAAGTACCAATGAGGCTATATACAGTATGAAAAGTTATGAGGTAAATGCTTAGAACCTCATAAACTTTCAAGTAAATTTCTATATTTTTAAGTTGGATATCCTTAGTACCGATGTATCAATGTTCACAATATCATTTTTCACAATTCGAATACCACCGTACGTTTAGCACGGAGTCCGATCACAACTCGATCGGCTAGTCTATCTCATTAGAGACATCAACCACAATCACTCTCAGTACCAATACCACTGTACCTTTAGCATAGAGTCCGATCACGACCCGATCGGCTAGGCCATCTCATTAGAGACATCAACCACAATCACTCTCAGTACCAATACCACTGTACCTTTAGCATAGAGTCCGATCACGACCCGATCGGCTAGGCCATCTCATTAGAGACATCAACCACAATCACTCTCAGTACCAATACCACTGTACCTTTAGCATAGAGTCCGATCACGACCCGATCGGCTAGGCCATCTCATTAGAGACATCAACCACAATCACTCTCAGTACCAATACCACTGTACCTTTAGCATAGAGTCCGATCACGACCCGATCGGCTAGGCCATCTCATTAGAGACATCAACCACAATCACTCTCAGTACCAATACCACTGTACCTTTAGCATAGAGTCCGATCACGACCCGATCGGCTAGGCCATCTCATTAGAGACATCAACCACAATCACTCTCAGTACCAATACCACTGTACCTTTAGCATAGAGTCCGATCACGACCCGATCGGCTAGGCCATCTCATTAGAGACATCAACCACAATCACTCTCAGTACCAATACCACTGTACCTTTAGCATAGAGTCCGATCACGACCCGATCGGCTAGGCCATCTCATTAGAGACATCAACCCCAATCACAATTTCAATTACATTTTCCAATACAATCACCACCATAAGTGCGGTAAGGCGTTTGATCATGACCCGATCGGCTAGGTCGTCTCATTAGAAACATCAACCTTTTTATATCAGTAATTTCATTTCATACTTCTTTCACATCTTTAAATTTCATTGGCACTAGTGGCCACAATTATAGAATCATTCTTGGTTTTATGCGTTGGAAACTAGACTCAAAGAGCTTTAATTTGATAGGTAGATCACCTCCCAAGTCTTTATAGTTTGGTGGCAGCATGCATGTGAAGTAGGATGTTGTGCGAACTGAGACATCCTTTCCACTTAATGTATCCAACTTGTTCTACACAAATTCTTGCCATTCACAAAACTCCTTAGTATGTTCCAACACATCTTAAACACATTTTCATTTCAAAATGATGTGGTTCTATCCCATGGGTCTCCTTTAATACTCGAACACGTTATTCCCAAATACTGTTGGTGCACCTTAAAATCTTGAATCATTAGGAAATTTTAATAAGTACTTACATTCTCCCCCGCTCAGGATCATTCGTCCTCGAAGAGTCCGCCATAGAAACCTAATGTGACTTAAATCTTTATCTACACACCAAAAGCTCCAAAATTTGGCTAACTCCACTAATTTCCAGAAATTTTGACAGAGTCTCCCCTGTAACTGGGCCTATCAACATGTCAGAGAATCCCATAAACCATTCCTAACAACATATACTTAATCCGATGACACAATATAACATAAAAACAACACCAATCGTGGCCTCATAAGCAGTATATTACCAGAAAGGAACACCCTTAGATTAAGCTGTACAAATGATATGTAATTCATAGGGAACAATTTCATAGAACGATAACATAGCTATTCAAATAAATAAGGGTACTTCTTCTTCATTTCTTCCTCGGCCTCCCAGGTGGCCTCTTCAAACTGCTGGTTTCTCCATAACACTTTCACAGAGGCAATTTCTTTATTTCTCAACTTTCGGACTTGCCGATCAATAATAGAAATTGGAATCTCTGCATAATTCAATTCCTCATTAACGTCAATAGTCTCAACGGGAACAATGAGTGTCGGGTCTCCAACTACTTTCTTCAACATAGACACATGAAATACCGGGTGCACTAATGACATCTCAGGTGGTAGCTCAAGCTTGTACGGCACCTCACCGATCCTCTGAATGATTCTGTACGGTCCGACATACTCGTGCTCAATTTCCTTTTCTTACCAAATCGCATTACACATTTCATAGGGGAAACTTTCAAGAATACCCAGTCATCTACTTTGAACTCCAAATCCCTACGAGGAACATCTGAATAAGACTTCTGATGACTCTGAGCAGTCTTCAACCACTCCTTAATGATCTTCACTTTTTCCATGGCCTGATGCACAAGGTATGGCCCTATCAACTATGCTTCTCCAATCTCGAACCACCCAATGGGAGATCTTCATATCCTTCCATATAAAGCCTCGAACGGTGCCATCTGAATGCAAGCATGATAACTATTGTTTTAGGCAAATTCTATGAGTGGCAAATGATCATCCCGACAAATTTTGAAGTCTAGAACACAAGCGCACAAAATATCCTCAAGCGTCTGAATAGTCTGCTATGCCTGCCTGCCAGTCTGCGGGTGAAAGGCTATAATAAGATTCACCTGAGTACCCCGACCTTGCTGAAATTTCTTTCAAAAATAAGTCGTGAACTGTGCCCCCCGATCAGAAATGAAAAAAACTAGAGTGCCATGCAACTTGACTATTTCTTTGATATACAACTGAGAATACTGTTCCGCCGTATTGGTAGCCTTAACCAGTAAGAAGTGTGCTGTTTTCGTGAGTCGATGCACAATCACCCAAATTGAGTCAAACTTACGAGGAGTATGAGGTAATCCTACCACAAAGTCCATATAAATCATTTCCCACATCCACGTTGAACTTTCTATGCTCTGCGCCAATCCACCGGGACTTTGGTGTTTGGCCTTCACTTGCTGAAAATTTGGACACTTTGCCACAAAGTCCGCTATATTCCTCTTCATATCATTCCACCAATAGATTTCCTTAAGATCATGATACATTTTTGTAGAACGTGGGTGCACGGAATACCTAGAAGTGTGAGCTTCGGTCATAATTCTTTCTCGAAGACCATCCATGTTTGGAACACATAGTCGTCCTTGGTACCTTAGTGTACCACCATCCATGCCAAGAGAAAAGGCCATGGTCTTATGTTTATGAAGTCCCTCTTTCAGTTGTGCCAACAGTGGATCATTGTATTGCTTCTCCTTCACTTCCGTAATAAGTGATGATTCAACCCTTTTTTGCAAAATCACCCCTCCTTCACTAGAGTCCACAAGACGAACTCCCAAACTAGTCAATCGGTGAACTTCCTTGGCCAATGGCCTTTGATATGCCTCCAAGTGTGCTAAACTACCCATAGCTTTTCGGCTTAGAGAATCCGCCACAACATTAGCCTTCCCCAGATGATATAAAATATCAATGTCGTAATCCTTTAGTAATTCAAGCCATCTTCTCAGCCTCAGATTCAGCTCCTTCTTTTTGAAAATATATTGAAGGCTCTTATGGTCCGTGAATATATCCACATGGACCCCATATAAATAATGACACCAAATTTTCAATGTAATTACCACCGCTGCAAGTTGCAAGTCATGTGTTGGATAGTTCTTTTCATGATTCTTTAGTTGCCTAGAAGCATAAGCTATCACCTTCCCATGTTTCATTAATACACACCCAAGCCCAATCCTTGAAGCATCACAATATACCACAAATCCATCTATACCCTCTGGTAAGGTCAACATCGGTGTCGTAGTTAATCTTGCTTTCAACTCCTAGAAACTCTTTTCACAAGCATCTGACCTTTGGAACATAATTTCCTTCTGCGTCAATTTAGTCAATCGAGAGGCAAGGGTAGAAAGTCCCTCCACAAACTTTCTGTAATATCCAGCTAAGCCTAAGAAAATGCGAATTTCCGTTGGAGTTGTAGGCCTCGGCCAATTCTTCACAGCTACAATATTCTGAGGATCAACTTTAATTCCTTTACTAGAGATGACATGACCCAAGAATGTGACAGATTCAAGCCAAAACTTCACACTTTGAAAATTTTTCATATAACTTGTGATGGTATAGGGTTTGCAGAACTACCCTAAGATGATCAGCATGGTCCTCTCGACTTCGTGAAAATACAAGAATATCGTCAACGAACACTATCACAAAAGAATCGAGGAACGACTTGAAAACTTGGTGCATAAGATCAATGATGGCTGCCGAAGTATTTGTTAGCCCAAAAGACACCACCAAAAATTCAAAGTGCCCATATCGGATTCTAAAAGCTGTTTTGGGAACATCCTGCTTTCTGATTGTCAATTGGTGATACCCGTATCGTAAATCAATTTTGGAGAAGTACCTGGCACCTTCCAATTGATCAAACACGTCATCTATCCTTGGTAGTGGGTATTTATTTTTGATTGTGACCTTATTGAGCTGCTGATAGTCAATACAGATTCTCAATGACCAATCCTTTTTCTTTCAAAAATGACCGTTGTGCCCCAAGGTAACACACTCGGCCGAATGAAACCTTTCTCTAACAAATCTCTCAATTGTTCCTTTGGCTCCTTCAATTATATTGGTGCCATTCTATAGGGCGGAATAGATATAGGTTGTGTGTTTGGCATCATATCAATCCCAAAATCAATCTCCCTATCTAGTGGGATCCCAGGGAGCTCATCCGAAAAGACTCCCAAAAATTCATTCACAACAAGCACAGACTCAAGTGTAAGTGCCTCAACATCGGTGCCCATAACCCGGACCAAATGGTAAATACATCCCTTGTTGATCATCTTCGCAGCCTTAAGGTAAGAAATAAACCTACCCTTCGGCACCACATCATCCCCCTTCCACTCAATGACTGTCTCATTTTGAAATTCAAACTTAACGGTTCTGGTTCGGCAATCAATCTTGGCAAAACATGAATAAAGCAAGTCCATTCCCATTATTACGTCAAAATCAACCATCCCCAATTCAATGAGATCGGACATGCTGTCCCGACCATGCAATGTGAGAACACAATCCCTATAAACCTGCACGGCCAAAATAGACTCACCAACCGGAGTATATATAAAGAATGGCTAACGAAGTTGTTCCAGATCTATCCCAAATTCCATAGCTACATAAGGAGTAACATATGACAAAGTGGAACCGGGATCAATAAGAGCATACACATGATGAGATTGGACAGTCAATATACCTGTAACAACATCTGGAGAAGCCTCTGAATTCTGACGCCCCCTCATATCATAGAAACGGCCGGATCCTTCCGAACTCTATGCTCCACCCCTAGCTGCACCACGCCCTGCGGTTGTTGAAGTGCCTCGAGCTGGAGGAGGTGTTGTGGATGTAGTAGCTGCAGAAATGGCTGGTTGTGCTGGGCCCCTACCCGCCCCTTGGCGGGACGAACGACAATCCCTCTGAATGTCACCCCTCAATCCGTATATGTAGCATATGGTTAAGTCCATGTATCATATTTCTAGGTGCATCATTCCACACCTAGGGCATGGGGGGCTCCGCTGCTGCTGGAATCTACCACCATGACGACATTGCTGATAGGAGTCCATGTTGCCCTGATTGGGCCTCAAATGGCTCCACTGCTGCTGCTGATTGGGCCCTGCTAGTGGTGCACTAGCCGAAGACTAAGCAAAGGACGGAGGTGTCCCTGATGCCCCTCCCTTGAATATTGTTGACTTGCCACCACCGAAAAAACCACCAAAGTTGCCCGTAGACCGGGCCTTATTGCTACCTTTTCTCTCCATTATGTTCTTCAATTTGTGGGTCTCTGTGGCTTGAGTGAATGCCACCATCTTACCATAGTTCATATCAAAATTTAAGGCAGCTGTATCGGCCTCATTATTTACCAAGGGACTAAGGCCCTGCACAAACCGGCGCACTCTAGCCTCCATAGTCGGCAACATGTAAATAACATATTTGGACAGGTATGTGAATCTCATATGGTAATCCCACACACTCAGGCTACCTTGCCTCAGGTTCTCAAACTCAGCATCACGGGCTGCCTTAGTCTTAGTAGGAAAGAAATGATCAATGAAGGCATCGGCAAACTCACCCCATTTTTCCAAAGGGATCCATTCTTCACGGGACTCCTACCATAGTTCAAAGCAAGAATATGCCACCTCTTTCAGGCAGTAGGAAGCCAATTCCACTGCCTCCATCTCAGTAGCACGCATAACTCGGAGAGTTTTGTGCATCTCATCAATGAAGTCCTGGGGGTCCTCCTCTAGGTTAGTACCCGTGAACACTGGAGGATCCAACTAGAGAAACTTGTTCACCCTGGAACTAGCAGAATCCCCTGGAAGACTGAAGAAGTGGATGCAACATTTGATCTCTAGGTCTGGGAAGCCAGTATCGGAGCCAACATCTGTATGGCTCCCATAAGATCAACATCAGAAACACCAGAATCGGAAGTTGGAACTGGAGGTGGAACTGGTATATCAGTTGGAGGGACCATTGCACCCTCAGTTGGTGTAGGGACAGGTGCGGTCTGTTAAGTTGTAGTATAGTCAAGCAGTGTAGTAACTGGAGGAATATTCTGACTCCTTGGGTGCTCACTCGCATCATTAAATATAGAATCAATTGCCACTCCTGGGTGACATTGGCTCTTTGGCCAGTTCTTGCCTTCTTCTTAGGTGCGATATACTGAAAGTTAGAGGAAAGAACGAGTTAAATAAGGAAGAATCTTACAATCAGCTTTATCGCACGATCGAGAACATGAAAGAAGGGTATTATTCCTAAATGCCCATATAGCATCCTAATTATAGATGTGGTCAACAACACACCGACAAGAAGGACTCTACTAGACACGGATCAGAGACATCCTAGGACATTTTAAAATTTTATGCTCTGTTACAAAGTTTTCCACGCCCCAAACTCGGGGAGCGCGACCGGTGCTCAACCGAGTGAACCCGGCCGAGCAAGCCTGTTAGATTTTCTTCTACCCAAACTCATACATAAATGGAGATAATACATGTTTTCATTAATTTTCCAATAAGGTGATTATGTCTACAATACCGATTCATTACCAATAGTTTCATTATTTTAAAGTCTCAAATTTCACACACATTTTCATAGTCGGAAATGGAACAAGTAATACAACCATAACATAACATTGTTTGACCTTCCCAGCACCAATATACAACCCACACTATGTCTACGGAGCCTCTATAGATAACGAAGAGTACTATGATAATGCCGGCAATAAGGCCCCAACTATACCTCAAACACAATATCCAAGGAACAAAAGATACATGAACCCGAAATGAAGTGGGGCTCACCAAGTCAGCTGGGAAGAGGGTGTACCGCTGTTACTGATCAATGTCTCCTGCTGTGGACCCACATGCATCCATTAAATATGTTGCGTCCCCGGCAAAAGGGATGTTAGTACCATCGAATAGCACTAGTATGTATAACTAAACACCTTCTCAATAAAATGAATAATATTACGAGGAGGAAAAATCATAAAATCAATGGAAGCCTTGAACAATACCAAAACATCAAGATAGAACCACATAAAATTTCAAGTAAATTTCCATATTTTAAAGTTGGAGATCCTTAGTACAGATGTATCATCGTTCACAATACCATTATTCACAATACCAATACCATCGTACTTTTAGCACGGAGTTCAATCACGACCGATCGGGTAGGCCATCTCAATAGAGACATCAACCACAATCACTCTTAATACCAATACCACTGTACCTTTAGCATAGATTCCGATCACGACCTGATCGGCTAGGCCATCTCATTAGAGACATCAACCGAAATCACGATTTCAATTATAATTTTCAATACAATCACAACCATGTGTGCAGTATGGCATCCGATCATGACCCAATCGGCTAGGCTGTCTCATTCGAGACATCAACCTTTTTATATTAGTCATTCCATTTCATACTTCTTTCACATCTTTTCATTTCATTAGCACTAGTGGCCACAATTATAAACTTATTCTTGGCACTTGGCCGTATTTCATAATTCAAATTCTTTTTCCACTTTCAAACGTCATCGTCATCATCAACAACAACAAGGCTTTTCAAATCAAGACTTTAAATACCCATGGGAGAAACTAAGAATCTTAGGCACATAGAGACTTTTCACACAATGTGGCATAAAAACCTTCATTCGAACTTGACTTGAAGTCTTAACATTTTCAACACACATCCCATACTTTGAACACATCCTCAAATGATAAGATAACATGATAAAAACATTTGGAATTCATATTGAGCATATATCTTTCAACACAAGCATATTCAGAATGGCCAATTTTATAATGATCAATTAAGGACTTACACAAATTACACGAAGACCGTGGGATTCACTTCTAAGAGAAGAGTTTAGCCACCATACCTCAATTGAGCTTCCTTAAACTCTAAAATGTTCCAAAATTCTTAGTTACTTCAATCTATTTTAGAAATATAACAAGTTGAACCAAAATTAGGAAGATGATCATGGTTCTAGCTCATTTGAGCATTTTATCAAACACTAGGTGTGCATTAAGTTTTCTAGGTCCTTTTATGGAGGATTCCATCATCCCACAACCCATTCTTTACCATTTTTAGCTCACAATCTTCCAAATTACCCATTTTTAGATAAAGTTCGAAATTTAGTGCTAGGGTGTAGAATCTTACCTCTAGGATGAAGACCTAGTGAATTTTCCTTGTTAATCTTCAAAGATTTATGCAAGAATTGAAGGACAATTTGTTGAAGATCACTCTCCCACTATAGGGCACTCTCTCACTCTCAAAATATTGGGTTTTAGCTCAGAAATGACTTAACTCCTCTCTCTACCCGGCCTTGGGGTTATTTAGTGGGCTCCTATGTGTGCGGCCGCGCACCTGGGCAAGCGGCCGTGCACACAAGGCAGAAACTCCCAAATATGCACGGCCGCGCATCTGGCCACACATATGACATAGTTCCAGTACATTGTCCATAACTTTCTGTATTCATATCCAAATGGCAAACGGTTTGATGCATTGGTAACTAGACTCAAAGAGCTTTAATTTGTTAGGTAGATCACTTCCTAAGTCTTTATAGTTTGGTAGCAGCATTCGTTTGAAGTAGTAATGTATCCAACTTGTTTCATACAAATTCTTACAATTCACAAAACTCCTTAGTATGTTCCAACACATCTTAAACACATATTTTCATTTCAGAATGATGTGGTTCTGTCCCATGGGTCTCCTTTGATACTCGAACACATTATTCCCAAATACAATTGGCACACCTTAAAATCATAAATCATTAGGAAATTTTAACGGAAACATGCACTACCATAGGCCAAAAATCACATTAAAGAACATCAATTCTACAAATCGTAGCCTAATTCAAGCCTATTGAAACTATGAACATCCGACTTCCAAAAGTAATGCCAATTCATACCAAAACAACTTCGATTGACCTCAATTTTGCACACAATTCATAAATAACATAGCGGACCTATTCCAATTTCCATAGTTGGAATACGACCCCAATATCTATAAAGTCAACTCTCGGTCAAACTTCTCAACATTCTAAACCTTCAACTTTCTAACTTTTGCCAATTCAAGATGAAACGACATTCGGACCTCCAAATCACTATCCAGACATGCTACTAAGTTCAAAATCACCATTTGGATCTATTGGAACAATCCTAACACTATTCCGGAGTCATCTAAATAAAATTAAAACTATGATTAACTCCTTCAACTTAAACTTCTAACTTTGGGACTAAGTGTCCCATTTCACTCTGAAGCTCACCCGAACATAAACCAAACAACCCCCCAGAAAGTCACATTACCATAATACAACATAGAGGAGAAAATAAATAGGGGATTGGAGCACAAATACTTAAAATGGCAGGCCGGGTCGTTACAGCAATCACGAGGAGTAAGTCGCAAACACGTGGAGTGTTCTGGATGGAAGGCGAAATGTACTTTGAGTTTGTGAATTGGTGATGCATTTGCAAAGCGTTGGATGGTAGTGGATGGTCGCATTCGCGTAGAAGGGTGAGTTCAACTTAGGTGTCAGACAGTAAGCCTTCGCGACCGCAATGTTGTTTCCGTGTTCATGTAGTTCAAGAGTGTGTTGTGCTTTGTGTTTGCAATCATGGGCTCGCGTTCGCATAGAGTCTTTTGGAGGACCGGGAAGTTTGTTCTCCGCGATCGCAAGGATATGGTCGTGATCGTGAAGGGTACGCCTGGGCAGTTTATTTAACATCTTTATTTCAAGGGTTTGGTCACTATACCACATTTTGAGTTAGAGAGCTCGATTTTGGGTGATTTGGGAGGGGATTTTATCACGATTTGGGTTAGGGTAAGTACTTTTTTACTCGAATTTATTTATATTCCATGATTCTATCAGTGTTTTTAGAATTTATATGGTTAATTAATGTGAAGCAATTGGGGATTTTGGGTAAAACAATTCATAAAGTTAAAATTTAAGATTTGAAGGTCATTTTAGGTCGGAATTGGATGAAATTGGTATGGTTGAACTTGCAAGTGAATGGGTGTTCAGATTTTGTGAGTTTGATTAGATTCCAAGGTGCGATCTCGGGGTTGACTTTTTGATTTTGATAAAGATCGAAGCTTTATTGTTTGAAGTTGTTTTCTACAACTTTATTTGATGATATTAAGTTGTTTGTGACTAGATTCGAATTGTTCGGAGGCCGAATCGCATGGGAAGGGATTTTTGGAGTATTGACTCGCTCGTTTTGAGGTAAGTAACATATCTAATCTTGGATTTGAGGGTAATTAACATTGGGAACTATGTTACATGAGTCATATTGAGGTGACGCATATTTTAGGTGTCGGAAATGGGTAAGTGCACCGATGTGTTCATGATTAGGGGTGGTTTTAGACTATTATGAGATTTGTTTCACTATCGTGCCTTTTTATATCCGTGTCTTCTCGACTTGTAAGGTTATTTGAGCCGTGATTAATTTTAGAAATCACGTCTAGGCTATCTGCTATTTGTTTGAAACATGATTGGGCTTGTTCTTGCTGTTTAATATCTATTTGGCTAAATTGCACTCATAATCTCAGTCACGATGCCATGTCTGTATATGATATCTTTGTCTCAGTACTTTCTTATTTTATTCTTCTCATGTTTTTGGTGCCTCATATGTGTAACACTATTTAACGGAGTTTTGTGAGATATGATTATCTGAGACTTGATCAGTTAATGACTGAGCTTGGGCCATAGAGCCGATTTGGTATTGATTTTGAGGTGACGCGTACGCCATGCTCACATTGGGCCAAGTGTTATTGTTTTGGGGTGATGCGTGCACTAGGCGCTATTATTTGGGCTATGTGATTATAATTAGCACTTGGGCAGGATCCGCCTCTCAGGAGTCTGACATGCCAGCAATGGGCACATGCATATTGTTTTATATACCTTCTTGATGATGGGCAGTTATGCCAGCACCCGTACAATGCTATGTGATTATTCTTGATGGGTCCATAGTGATATTGTTGAGTTGACATGTATATTTGACATGTACTTTCCTCATGCTAGCTAGTAAATTAAATTTATTATCTGTGTTGGATTTTAACGGTTATATATGGAAAGTATGCTTAAATTCTTGTTATGTGAACGAGCTGAACATGATATTATTGAGCTACGTGTATACACTATGTTTCCTTTTTATCATGAGTTGTTATTAGTTATTAATATTGGTATCTGAATGTTTATTCTTAGATCGTCACTACTTTCAGACCAAGGTTAGTTTTGTTACTTATTGCATATGGTTGGTTGTACTCATACTAGACTCTGCACTTCGTGTGCAGATCCAGGTACTTCCAGACAATGTGATCTCTAAAGTTCTTGTAACGACCTGATTAGTCATTTTGAGTATTGTAGCCATGTTCCCCTATTTATTATCTTTTCTTTTTTCATTTGTGGTTACGTTACTTGTCGGGGTGGTTGGCTTGGTTCCGGTTGAGTTTTCGAATGAATTGGGACACTTAGCCCCAAAGTTGGAAGCTTAATTTGAAAGAGTTGACCGGAGATTGATTTTGTATTAACGATCCCGGAACAATGTTTTGATGGTTCCGATAGCTTCGTATAGTGATATTGGACTTAAGCATTTGTCCTGATGTGAATGTGGAGGCCCGTAGGTTGTTTTGACTTGAATTGACGAAAGTTAGAAAGTTGACGGTTTGGAAGGTTGATAGGTTTGACCGAGGTTGACTTTATTGATATTTGGCTCGGATTGTGATTTCGAGAAGTGGCATAGGCCCATTATTACATTTGGGACTTGCATGAAAAATTTGAGGTCATTATGAGGTGTTTAGGTTTGTTCTCCATTAGTTTTGAATTTGGGAATGTTCATTAGTTCATTAGGCTTGAAGTAGGATACGATTTGTGGTTTTGTTGTTTGATGTGATTTAAGGCTTCGATTAAGTTTGTATTGTGTTTTAGGATTTGTTAGTGTAATTGGCTGAGGTCCCGAGGGCTTAGGGTGTGTTTCGAATTGGTTTCAGACTTTCTTCATGTGTTGGAACTTTTGATTTCTATGCTTCTGGTATCCTTCTTCGTGATCACGAAGAATGGGCCGCGATCACGTAGAGTCTTTGCTAACACATGAGTTTTTTCACTTCGCATTTGTGAAGAGAAGGATGCATTCGTGAATCTCTGGGGTGTTTGTTTATCGTGAACGCTAGTGTCGGGCCGCGTCCGCATAGAAAAAAGGCGAGGTTGTATGGTGGCATGCATTGTTCACCGCGGTCGATAGGACATTCGCATTTGTAGCCTCATGTTCGCGTAAGAGGTTTAGGGATTTTGTGAAATGTTTTCATTGCGATCGCGAAGTCTTTTCCGTGATAGTGGAGAGTTGGTGAAATATAGTACATTATTTTGAGGGTTTGGTTCATTTTTAATATATTTTGATTTGTAGAGCTCAGTTTTGTGCGATTGGATCGAGGTAATTGTTTTTAACTCAGAGTTGCCCATTATTCATGATTCCATCATTGGTTTTATTATTTAAATAGTGATTTGTGTTGGAGAAATTTGGGGTTTTTTTAAAAGCTTTCCAAAATTATTAATTGAGGATTTGAAGGTCGATTTGAGGTCGGAAATGCAATTTGTTTTTATGGTTGTACTCGTATCGGAATGGGTGCTCAATATTTGTATATTTGTTCAGGTTTCGAGGTGCAGGCCTGGGTTGACTTTTTGATTTTCATTAAAGATTGAATCTTTATTTTCCTGTCACGCCCCGAACTCGGGGAGCGCAACCGACGCTCAACCAAGATAACCCTGCCGAGCAAGCCTGTACAATACCTTCTACCCGAACTTACTCATGTATGATAGTAAAATCCAATTCATTATTTAATCAGTGGGGAGGATCAAGTAAACAACAACACCAATTCATTATCAGCAGTTACATCATTTATAAGCTTCTAAAATACATACTTTTTCATAGTTTTATGTGGAACGTGTGATACAATTACAACATTACTAGTTTGACTTTCCCCACCCAACATACCACCCACGCTATGTCTACAGGGCCTCTATTAGATACAAAAGAGTACAATGATAGTGCCGGCAACAAGGCTCCGGGTATACCTCAAAACATGGTGATAAAATGAACAAAAGATACATGACCCCGAGTGAAGTGGGGCCCACCAAATCAGCTGGGAAACGAGTGTAGTGCTGCCGCAGATCAGTGCCGCCTGTTGTGGAGCCACCTGCATCCATTAAAGATGCAACGTCCCTGCAAAAAAGGGACGTTAGTACTGTCGGATAGTACAAGTATATATGACTAAACACTCTCTCAAAGAAACGAGTAGTAATGCAAGTAAGGACAGTCATAATATTAGTTGAAGCCTCAAACAATTACAAAATATCAAATTAGAGATAGTATAAGTTTTTAAATAAATTTCCAAATTTTAAGTTGGGAAATCTTTGTACTGGTATATCACTATTCACAATTTTGATTACGATTTCCAACATCTTGCGACCGCATAATACTTCTGCGGTCCACGAAATGCGCCACGAAATGGCCCTCCGAAACTGGGCTGGTCTGCCCCACTCTGTGACCGATATGCGGTCCCCAGACCTGTTCTGCGGTTGCATAATGCGCCTCAGAACCTCCCTCCGCAAAATGTCCATGATGGTTCTGCGATCAGTGTGCAACCAGCGAAATAGTTTTGCGATCGCATAATAGGCCGCGAAATGACATCCAAAAATGGCCCAAATTACTGCCTCACTCTGCGGCCATTCTTGGCCCGCATAGTTATTCTGCGGCCGCATAATGGGCTGCGGGAATGCCCTATTCTGCCAAACAGTTTCCTTCAATTTCCCAACCATGAGGTCAACCATGAGATGTGCTGAACCGCAGCGAATTCCAAAACGTTCATTTCTTCAACGGTTGGAGCAACCGTATCCAATGGTCAGAGCAAAAACTAGAATTTCCAGCAACTTCAACATAGCTCAAATCCATCCAAACCCCATCTGAAACTCACCCGAGGCCCTCGGGACCTTTACTAGTATATCAACATGTCTTAAACTACAATACGAACTTAGTCGAGGCCTCAAACCACATCAAAAAATATCGAAATTATAAATCGCGCCTCAAATCGAATTATGAGTTTATGAATTTTCCAAATTCTATAATTTGCGCCGAAACATATCAAATCAATCCGGAATGACTTCAAAGTTTGCACATGAGTCAAATATGACATACTGGACCTGTTGCAATTTATTGAATCAAAATCTGACCCCGTTATCAACAAAATCAACCTTCGGCGAACTTATAACTATTTTAAAACTTCAACTTTTCCAATGTTAACCATAACTTTTCCAATCAACCTACTGCCAGCACCTCGTAGGTGCGCTTATAGCAGACTTGAAGCCATCAACATTTCCTTAAGTCTAAATTTCAATCTGAATCCCACCTAAGGCGATCAGGACACCATCCAAGCTTACCAACACGTCCTAAAACACGATATAAATATAGTCGAAGCCTCAAATCACATCAAACAACATCAAAATTATGAATCACACACCAATTCAAGCCTAATGAAACTAGTGAACTTCCTACTTCTAAAATTATTGCGGAACCACATCAAATAAACTTCGAATGGCCTCAAAATTTTCACACTAGTTCCAAATGAGACAACGGACCTATTCCAACTCCAGGAACCAAAATCCCAACCCGGTACCACAAAATTCTACGCTCGGTCAATCCTCTCAAACTTCCAATCCTTCAACTTTCCAACTTTCGCCAAAAGCCCCAAATACACCTACGGACCTTCGAATCCTTATCCAAACATGTGCCTAAGTCCAAAATAACCATACGAAGCTATTAGTACCGTCAACACTCCATTACACAGTGGTCTACATAAAACCAAACTCTTGTTAACTCTTTCAACTTAAGCTTCCAACATTGGGACTAAGTGTCCCGATTCACTCCAAAACTTCCCCAAAACAAATCCAACAACCCTGAAAGTCACATAACCACAAATAAACATATAAGTGAGAATAAATAGGGTATCAGGGCTACAATATACAAAAAGACCGGCCGTGTCATTACAATACCCATGAGCTTCCACCTCTTGAACATTTTAATAAAGAAGGTGCAGATCATGCCCCCAATATACCCAAAAAGAATGTTGTTTTCTCCTCAGGATAAAAACCACCATCTAGTGACATTGAATCAACAATAAATTGGCAGTCCAAAAATTCTATTTCTCAAAATAGAATCTTGAACAACATAGATAGCACTTTTAAAAAATTTTCACACGCTCACAATAAAATGCTTAGCAAAGTGGAAATATATTGAGAAAAAAGTTGAATAGATTGTAGAGAAGCCTTCTCAGCATGCAGAACTCATCGAAGCCTTAGAGAACAAGTTAGCAAGCTTGCAGTACAGTAATTTTTCGCCGAGTACTTCTCTTTTCCATTTCATCTAGTAGTAGCAGACAAAGATGGTGTCTTTAAAAGAACAAATAAACCTCATGAAAACTGATCACTTTGTTCCCCAGACACCCAGAAGTGCTCAAGTCAATTCTCTTCCTCCCAAGTATATTCTCTTCCAAAAGCTATTCCCTTCATCACCTAGATTTTCATAAAACACTCCATATATTTGGATTAGGCATGAATGTGTAAAATGAGTACACAGAGAGGCATGCATAAGATTCAATAAAATTGACAAAATTTAGGGAAGGTTTGTCTTCCAACCTGATCAAGTGAAAATCTGTTAGGAATTCAAGAAAACATAAAACACTAAAGTTGTAGTTCTTTCAAATGCCCGAACGGATCTCCGTGTAATAATTTACATGTTTTCTACTAGAGAATGCGTAGTCTGCATGCTCAGCTACACGCTCAACCATCACGTGCATGGAAACACACTTGTTGTAGTGCCACTGCCTTTGCTGCACGTTCAGGTGCGCGGTTGGGCCCTCAGTTGCATGGGCTCTCACCTAAAGGGTCGTTGTTAAAGACCTACCTAGTTCCCTATACCCATACCAATACATTTTCTATAGAAAGGGAATATCTCGAGAACCCAAGTTCCTCTAAGGTCTCTCTATCATCCAAGGTACGTTCTAATGTTGATTCTAAGTTTATTTCAATTCACCAGTACCTTATTAAAATGGGTAAACCATTCAAATCATTAGGTATTCGATTGAGACATTGTTGTTGAGAAAAGAAGCCCTAGAACTCAAATTTAAGATGATTGAATATTCTCCCTCTAATTTATTATAGCATTGGATTAATGATTATAGACTCTAAGTTCATGAGATATGTGTTGATGGGTTTGATAGAAAATCATGAATGGCTATAGGTTTGGGTTGTTGTGTAGCACCCCAGAAAATTTTTAAGTACTTAAGCACTATTAAGAAAGTTGATATGTGCTAATTATATTATTTTATGTGCGTACGAAGACTATTGATATGATGGATATAAATTTAATATGATAATAAGTGTACGAGGCATGTTATAAGTGATGAGGGTTCTAAGGAGAGCCATAAGTCTAGGTCAAGTTGGAAATTACATGATAGACCAAAGTTCCAAATGAGTACGCACAAGACCAAACTTTGGACAAGCATATATACATATGTATAAGAAGTTATGTGATGAACAACCTTTCAAATGAAACACCTTCGAGTCTAGTATCTAACGCCTCAAACCGTTTGTTATTTGGATACCCCTACAAGAAGTTATGACAAAATTACCAAAGGTTGGCAGGATGTGATTCTGCGACCAATTCTGCGACCGCAGAATGGTCGCAGAACTGACCAGTTTAGCCCAGTTCTGGGAACCAATTTTGCAGTCCATTATGCGGACCGCATACTCATTTTGCAGTCCATTCTGTGACCGTAGATCTGAGTTCGGAGAGTTCATTTTCCTATGTTTATAACCCGACCCCATTTTGATAAATAGCCTTTGGGGCTCATTTTGAAGACAAAAACTTGATTTTTTGGAGAGAAGTGAGAGTGTTCTAGAGAGAGGAAGAAGCTCAAATGCTTTGTTCATCAAGATGTTGTCGAAGCTTTGAAATCCAACAAGAATAGCTCACAAGATCTTCACTCGAGAGGTAAGGATCAAACCTTAATCTTCAATTTCGAGTTAGGGGTAAAAGATGGGGGATGGGGAGTATGATTCTTGGGTGCAATAGTATTATTTATATATGCATGTACTAATAAGGTTTGTAGGAATATTGTTGAACCCAAATATGTAAGGATTGGGTTGTGAAGTGAAATAAATCGTGTGGAAGAACCTTGTAACCAATTTGCACACCTAGTGTTTGATGAAATGCTCGAATGAGCTGAGACCAAGAATATATTCCTAATTTTGGTTCACTTTTGTTATGTTTCTAATTAGATTGAAGTTCCTAGGATTTTCGGAACATTGTAGTAATAAAAGACAGTTCAAAGCGAAGTATGTTGGCTGAACTACTATCTTAGAATTGAATTCTCATGTTCCGAGTTGTTCCCAATAAATTCAATCGTCCTGAGTAAGCAAAGTGTCAAGAATTGTGTATTTAAAATGTGTTCCGAATGTTCCTATCACATTATGTTATCCTTCGGGAATGTGTTCAAGAATGATATATGTGTTAAAATGTTATGGCTTTGAGTAGTGTTTCAAATGAAAGCTAGTATGCCAAACTGTGTAAAAAAACTCAATATTCTTAAGACTCTTAATTGCTCATATGTGTATCTAAAGTCTTGATTTGAAATGTCTTATTGTTGATAATCTCTAATGATGGTTGGAAGTGAAATAAGTGAATTGGGGATGCCCATATGTGGCTATTTTAACTAATGTTATGCTTTGTAAGTAGTTTCAATGCGTTTTGTCTTCTTACATATTCTTGGGTGGAAATTGTGTATTGCCCTTTTTGTGGAAAAGTGTTTCAATAGTAAATGATGTGTTACTCGTTTATGATTTTAACTTGTGCTTCGATTGCCAAACATTTTACTCCATTTTTGGAAAGAAATCCATTGTGTTTAATATCTTCATTACTAATGAACTTAAAGTTGTTATTTCCGGAATATTATATATGTTGATATTTATAATGATGATGATACATGAGAGGGATGAAATGAAACATGTTGTCAACCACATCTATAATGAGGAGCCTACTTGGAAATTTAGGAATTTCACACTTCTTTGGTACTCCAGATCGTGCGACATAGCTAAAGATAGGAAGCTAATTTCCTCGTCATGTTTCTTTTTCCATTTCAGTAACCCACGAGTTTGAGCTAGTGAGGCGGGGATGAAAGAACCAATTGCTAGGAGAAAATGTCCTTGTCACTATTTTTCTGACCACGCCACCAGATCATATGGTGAGAACACCTAAGAAACGAAAGAGGTTTGTTTGTTCCATTATGCCGGAATGCAATATTTCTAAGAAGAGCCACATGAAGACGTGTTGGATGACTCTTGAAATATGTCATGGTAGTGGAATGAGAGGGCACAAGAAGAAAAATTCCATAGGTTGGGTACACCTAGACCGGTCTGCCCGATATACAGGCGGGAACATTTTGCGCCGTGTTGTGAGTATGCTCAGGAGTGTGTTAAGGGTGGCTGGCTTGGGAAATTCCCAAGGCACATATAGAAAACTGTTACAGAGATGTTTACTCCTGAAGTGATGGCTTGGAGGAAAGATAAGAGGTATTCTTATAACTTATGCCAAAAGGGTAAATATCATGCCAGTGAGGCGAGTCAGCTTAGCGGACCTCATACTAGTTGCGTGAAATGTAGGAGATGGAATTCGGGGGGTATGTCACTATGGCACCGATGTATGTTATGGATATGGATTCGAGGGGCATCAGTTAAGGGACTGTCCTGTCAACCTAAAGTCATCAAGTAAGTCACTCCTTAATACATCATTATGAACATGCATAATTTTTCCTTGTTGTATATGTACATAAATATGGTCTTAACAAGACGCTAAATCACAAAACATTCCATATACTTACTTTCTGAATGAGACGCATTACTCGTGAAGCCACTCTATCACAAATTCACTTATTTACAACATCTTGTGGAATTGAGCTCTGTAATTATTTCCTTGAAGTGAGTTATTACCCTACTCTAATACTACCCATTTATTTCCCCAAGTTCTCAACAAAGGGCTATACGTGATGAATTTCTTATAGGACCTTCTGATTTAAATGGATAACATCTGCTCACTTATAGCGGCCTAGTGTTGAGATCCTTCTTGAGCCACTATCTTTCTCTCCGGTGTTTGTGGCTCCTACGGTTTGAATAATCACTTTACTCCTTTATGAATATTATCATCAATCCTTTTCACTGTGTAGTAACAGGAGAGCATGTCTCAGCACCTATCATATGTATACATGTCAATTGAAAGGGGTCACTTGTCTGAAACAATGTTTATGGGAAATTTGAGATTTTCACATATTCGTCGCAGGAAGATGTTTTTGTTCGCCTATCTTAGTATGACTTTCATGTCAACTTAGATCATTCCTCAGTAAATGGTTCACTCTATTCCTAGTATTGTAGTTTCCCATGAAGTGGCCTGGTATGGCAGCTTGAGAGTTATTATGGTATAAACATGTCTGGCTCATAGCAAATTGTTCATTCTGTCTAACCAATATATGATTTCACCCCAATATTAAGATTTCCTAGCTTTTGTGGTTTCACTCGTGAAAGGTTGAAATTTGATGCTTTCATATTTTGGCACATATCATGAGCATATTGATTTGAAAGCCAAGTTTGTCGTATCTCTAGTCCTCTCAGATAAGATCAACTATTGTCAAGGGTTAAACTATCAGAATGATAATAATCTCATAAGTGTTCAACTTCTTTTTTTCATCCTCATTGGCTTGTGGCATATCTATTCCTTGTGTTAGTTAATGTTAAGAGCATAATGCAACTACATGTATTTTGAAACCCATATCACATTTAGGGTGCCAGAATATTCTCACTTCGAGTTAAACTGATTTTCTGTACATTCCAAGAGGAAACTGGTGTCACGTACTTGGCTATTACTCTTTGAGGCCAACTATTGATGAACAAGGCACATATGGAATGAAACAATTGTTATTGCCCTTTTCATGACTCATATTCTTCCAAGAATAACTGATGTTAATGTCTTTATCCTCCCGATCATGCCTCCCATAGATCACATGTCTAAAATGATTCACTTCTTTTACATCTTTAGATCATGTACATGGTACCAACATTATTAATGCCTACTAGGCAACTCAATGCCTCATTTGTCGAATAAATGATATCATCACAATGATTAACCATGTCAGCGCTATTTGTAGTAACCTTCATGTGTCTTAGGATATAACCACATGAAATGCCCTGCTAGTACATTGATGGAATCTTGAAATAAAAACCAATTCCAGCCTAATCTCGGACCTCGTTTTTCCTATTTATAGTAACCTATGGGGGTTGAAGATTCAAACATGTCAAAGAAGAAGCATCATCTCGTGATCAAATATATTGGATAGGAAGTTTTATGTTCATATGCAAGCTAGCACACCTTACAGTAATTGTTGGAAGTTGCCAAAGATTTAATTTTGTGTTCGATGTAGGGATTTAGAATTGAATAAAGTGGAGGGGTTATTCTCAAGATTTTCACTATGAATATATTGGGTGAATTTGTAAGGAAGGTAAAGTATGTGTAGTCACATTAGGCCTTATGAAATTTTAAAGGAAATAGGACAAACTATGAGTATGATGTGTCCCTATTATTGTCCTCCGTGTACCCGGTGTTTCATGTGTCTATGTCTGAGAAGGTAGTTGGAAATACTTTGTCTGTCATTCCGGTGAAAGCTAGTGAAGGGGAAGTTAATGGATAATTGGATTATGAGGGGTATCTATTTGCCATCTTTGTTGGATAAGTCCAAGAGTTGTGATTGTCTACGTTGATGTGCTATGGCGAAGTTTGTAAGTCAGGGAGGCCACCTTGAGGGCCAAAAGTGTTAGGGAAATAAAATCTTCTCACTTGAGTGTATAGTCAAATGACTGTGCATCGAAAGGTACTTTCTTTGTGTTACGATTTAAATATGTGCATTTCATGTCCAGATGCTACTTTTGATAATGTAATGCGGTAATGTTGAAATTTATATTATTTGTATGTTATGATGCTTTGTTGAGTTGCGAATGTGTTGTTAGGAGTTATTTTGGTGTTAATCTGGCAGGTAGATAGGCCCAATTACAAGGGAGACTCTACCGAAATTTCTGAAATATTTGGGAGTTAGTAATATTTGGGAGCTTAAGATGTGTGGAAGAAGAAACGAGTTATGTTAAGTGTTTGGGGACGGACTATACTACTCATTCAAGGACAAATGTTCTTAAGTGGGGGAGAATGTAGCACCCCAAAAAATTTTGCAGTACATAAGCGCTATTAAAAAAGTTAATGTGTGCTAATTATATTATTTTGTGTGTAGACAAGGACTATTAATATGATTGATATCAATTGAATATGATAATAAGTGTACCGGGCACATGTGTGGGGTCTAAGGAGAGCCCTAAGTCAAAGTCAAGTTGGAAATTATATGATAGACTAAAGTTCCAAATAACTACGCACAAGACCAATCTTTGGACTATTGTATCAACCTATATATAGGGATTTATGTGACAAACAACCTATAAATGAAAGATCTTCGAGTCTAGTTTCTATCGCTTCAAACCGTTCGTCAGTTTGACAATCCTACAAGAAGTTATGAACAAATTACCAAAGGCTGGCAGAATATGATTATGCGGCCAATTATGCGGACCGCAAAAGTGATCTGCGGACCGCAGAATGGTCGCATAACTGACCAGTTTAGCCCAATTCTGGGCACCACTTTTATGGTCCATTGTGCGAACCGCATACCTGTTCTACGGTCTATTCTGCGACGGTAGACCTGAGTTAGGAGGGTTCATTTTCCTATTTTTATAACCTGACCCCATTTTGATAAATACCCCTTGGGGCTCATTCTGAAGGCAAAAACCTGATATATTTAGAGCGAAGTGAGATTGTTCTTGAGAGAGGAAGAAGCTCAAGTACTTTATTCATCAAGATCTTTTCAAAGCTTTGAAATCCAACAAGGAAATCCCGCAAGATCTTCACTCAAGAGGTAAGGAACAAACCCTAGTTTTCAATTCCAAGTTTGGGGTAAAGAATGGGTGATGGGGAGTATGATTATTTATATTGACTTGCCACCACCAGAAGAACCACCAAAGTTGCCCGCGAACCGGGCCTTATTACTAACCTCTCGCTCCATTTTGTTCCTTAATTTGTGGGTCTCTGTTGCTTGAGCGAATGCCACCGTATTTCCGTAGTTCATATCATAATTCAAGGCAGTTGTAGTAGCCTCATTAATTACTAAGGGGCTAAGTCCCTGCACAAAGCGGAACACTCTAGCCTCCATAGTAGGCAACATGTAAATAGCATACTTGGACAGGTACGGGAACCTCATATGGTAATCCCACACACTCAGGCTACCTTGTCTCAGGTTCTCAAACTCAATAGGATGGGCTAACTTAGTCTCAGCAGGTAAGAAATGATCAATGAAGGCATCAGCCAACTCACCCCACCTCGCCGGAGGGCTCCCTGCTTCACGGGACTCCTCCCATAGTTCGAACCAAGAATATGCCACCTCTTTCAGGCGGTAGGAGGCTGATTCCACTGCCTCTGTTTCAGTAGCACTCATAACTCTGAGAGTCTTGTGCATCTCATCAATAAAATCCTGGGGAGCTTCATCTGGATTAGTACCCATGAACACTGGAGGATCCAACTGGAGAAACCTGTTCACCCTAGAACTAGTAGAATCCCTGGCTGACTGGAAGAAGTGGGTGCAACAATTGATCTCTGGGCCTGGGATGCCACTATCAGAACTAACATCTGTATGGATCCCCTAAGATCAACATTAGAAACACCATAATCAGAAGCTGGAACTGGAGGTGAAACTGGTATATCAGTTGGAGGGACTGTTGCACCTCAGTAGGTATAGGGACAGGTGCGGTCTGATCTGTTGTAGTAGAGTCAGGCAATGTAGTAACTGAAGGGATATTCTTACTCCTCGGCTGCTCACCCACATCATCAATTATAGGATCAACTGTCACTCCTTGGTGACATTGGCTCTTTGTCCAGTTCTTGCCTTCTTCTTAGGTGCCATGTTCTAAAGCTTATAGCAACTCGGGAGTTAAAGGAGGAACAATCTTACAACCAGCTTTATCGCACAATCAAGAACATGAAAGAAAGGTAATATTACTAAATATCCATGTAGCATCCTAATTATAGATGTGGTCAACAACACACTGATAAAAAGGACTCTACTAGTCACGGCTCCAAGACATCCTAGGACAGTTTAAAATATTAAGATCTGATACCAAGTTTGTCACGCCCCAATACCGAGGAGCCCGACCGGTGCTCAACCGAGTGAACCCGACCGAGCAAGCTTGTTAGATTTCATTCTGCTCAAACTCATTCACGAATAAGGATAATACATAATTTAATTAATTAGACACAAACATGATATGTATACAATACCAATTCATTACCAATAGTTACTTCATTTTTTAAAAGTCTCTGTTCCACACATTTTTCATAATCTGAATTCAAATACAACATAACGATTTTGTCTTTCCCAGCACTAATACAAAACCCACACTATGTCTACGGAGCCTCTATAGATAAATAAGAGTGCAATGATAATGTCGGCAACAAGGCCCCGACTACACATCAAACAGAATAGATAACATACAAAAGATTTATGACCCCGGGAGGAAGTGGGGCTCACCACGTCAGTTGGGAAGAAGGTGTACTACAATCACTGATCAGTATCTCCTACTGTGGAACAACCTGCATCCATTTAAAGATGAAGCGCCCCCGGCAAAAGGGACGTTAGTACCGTCGAATAGCACTAGTATGTATAACTAAACATCCTCTCAATAGAATGACAAATAATACAAACAAGATTATCATAATATCAATGCAAGCCTTAATAAACATCAAACCTCAATTTAGGATCAAGACAGTGTTCAAATTAATTTCCATATCTCACATTGGGAGACATTTAGTTTCGATATACCATTGTCCACAATACCATTATTCATAATACTAGTACCACCGTATTCTCAGTACGGAGTCGGATCACGACTTGATCAGCTAGGATATCTCATTATAGACATCAACCACAATAACTCTCAATATCAATATCACCGTCTTTAACACGGAGTCCGATCACGACCCGATTGGCTAGACTATCCATTAGGGACATCGACCACAATCACAATTTAAATTACCATTTCTAGCACAATCACCACTATGTGTACGGCATGGTGTCCGATCACGACCCGACCGGCTAGGGTGTCTTATTCGATACATCAACCTTTTTATATCAAGCATCGCATTTCATACTTCTTTCACATCTTTTAATTTCATTGGTACTAATGGCTATTATTATAAGATCATTCTTGGCACGTTGGCCATATTTAGTAATTCATGCTCACCTTTTCACTTTCTAACACCAACTTCATCAACAACAACAATTCAAATCAAGGTATGTGGTATGCATGTGAGCAATTAAGAGTCTAAGGCACATAGAGATTCTTCACAAAATTTTGCATAATAGTCTTCGTTTGAATTGAACATGAAGTCGAATATTTCTAATGCACAACCCATATTATTAACACCTCCTCAATTGATAACATAATAGATAAAGCATTTGGAATACTTGTGGAACATATATCTTTCAACCCAATCTTACTCGGAACAACCAAATTTATAATGATCCACTCGGGACTTACATAATTCATATGAATATCGTGGGATCCAATTCTAAGAGAAGAGTTTAGCCAACATACCTCACTTGAGCTTCCTTACACTCTAAATGTTCCGGAATTCTTAGCAACATCAGTCTATTTTATAAATATAACAAATTGAACCAAAATTAGGAAGATGATCATGATTCTATCTTATTTGAGCATTTTATCAAACACTAGGTGTGCACAAGGTTTCATGGTCCTTTTATGGAGAATTCTATCATCCCACAACTCAGTCTTTACCATGCTTAGTTCAACAATCTTCCTACACCTCTTGATATCACATGCATGTAAAGTAAACAACTCTCATGCCCAACACTTATCTTGCTAATTACCCATTTTCGGATAATTTCGAAATTAGTGGTTAGGGTGTAGAATCTTACCTCTAGGATGAAGACCTAGTGAGTTTCCCCTTCTTAATCTTCCAAAACTTGAGCAGGAATTGAAGAACAATTACTAAAAATACCTTCTCACTCTAGGGCACTTTCTATCACTCTAAAATATCTTATTATAGCTCAAAAATATCCCAAAGGGTGTATTTAACGAAATACGGTTGGGTTTTAAAAACCCACAAATGGAGCTTCTGAACAAGGTCTGCGATAGCATAACCCATATGCGGACCGCATATCGGTCGCATAATTGGTTACCAAAACAGCCAAAAGAATTGTCTGTGTATGCGGTCACTATGCGGTCCATATAAATGTTCTGCGGTCCCATAATGCACCGCTGAACAGTTATGTGGTCGCATAGTCAATCGTATAATTGCTTCCAAACTGACCATCTTCTTCTCACTTCGGCGGCCATTATGCGGCCCGCAAAGTGATTATGCGGTCGTATAATGGACTGCATAAATGCGCTTTTCTGTCAAACATTTTCCTTTACTTTCCGGTGCATTGTTCAACCCAAAAAGTCCGAGCCGTGGCGACCAAGCTTGCTACGAAGAATTTCTATAATACACAACACGTAAAACTAATTTAGTATCATGAAACATTATTTTCTCTTTGCAAAATTTTACGGGGCCTTACATTATCCCCCACTTAGGATCATTCGTCCTNGAAACATTATTTTCCTTTTGCAAAATTTTACGGGGCCTTACATTATCCCCCACTTAGGATCATTCGTCCTCGAATGAGGGTAAAAATCTCTTATGATGGTCATGTACTCAGTGACTCCGTGTTTTGGGAGTGTATTTGTATCAGTATTTGTGGGATTTTCTTTTAAATCTAAATATTATGTTTTCAATTGTAAAAGAATTTGTGATTTATTGAGGTTGTTGGCTTGTCTAGTAATGAGATAGGCGCAATCACGATAGGTGAGGCTTTGGGTGGGAACAGGTTGGTATTAGAGCCTATGTTACATAGGTCTCACGAGTCATGAGTAGGTTTAGTAGAGTCTTACGGATCGGTACAGAGACGTCTATACTTATCTTCAAGAGGTTGCAGAACCCTTAGGAAATATTTCACGTTCTTGTATTCTGGTCGTGAGACTTATTGATTCCGAGAAATAAATCTCTATTATTCTATTGTCTCACAGATGGTGAGGACACGTGATACCGGATTGGGGGAACATCCACTAGTACCACTAGTTTGGGCCATGAGAAGTCGGGGCCGTGGTAGAGGCCAGGGCCATGGTAGAGGCTGAGGTACAGCAAGCACAGCAGCTAGAGTAGCACTTGTTGATCCACCAATTGCTTTAGCTCAGGAGAGGATTACAGATATATATGAGCCGGTGGGACCAGCTCAGGCACCATCTATGCCTATTGTGATTCCAGGCATTCAAGAGGTGTTAGCTTAGATATTGAAGGTTTGCAATGGCCTTGCTTAGGTGGTTTTGGCTAAGGCCCTACCTTCTACTTCTCAAGCCGGGGGAGGTACTCATACCCCAGTCACCCGTACACCAGAGCAGGTAGAGCATGGACTCTAGATACTAGGGGTACTACCAGTCTAGCCGGTTGCAACTGCTCTGGCCAATGTGAGTTTTATTATGAACAACAAGGATCATAAGAGATTAGAGAGATTTGGGAGACTCCATACTCCATCATTTAGTTGAACTGAGTTAGAGGATGCTCAAGATTTCTTGGACAGGTGCCAGCAAATTCTTCGTACACTGGTATTCTGGAGACCTGTGGGGTCTTATTTACTACCTTTCAGTTCAATAATGGCCTCAACCAGCATTTTCATTTTGTTATGACTTTAGGGAATGTAGCAGGTGCTAAGTTTCACGAGGTGGCCGATATTGCTCGACAGCTAGAAATGGTGTGTATTTAGAAGCGTGAGGAGAGGTAGGACAATACGTCTCGTGGTCCGCGTAATTCCAGCGGTGTTGATTTTGGGGGACAATCCTATCACAGTAGCAACCGGCCTTATAAGCCCGATCAGATGGCTCGTTCGGCTCATCGTGGTGCATCAGCTAGCCATGATTCATATAGTACTCGATTGAGTCAGTCATCTCTTAGTGCACTTCCCGCTCAGAATTCATCTCGTGCATCATTAGTGCAGGGTTCCTCTATACCAGGTTCTTCTTGTAGTTATTCTTGTTCTCGAATCCACCTCAGTACTTGCTACCATTGTCAGAGAAGGGTTGTTTTGAGTGTGTAGATTTAGGTCATATGAAGATACATTGTCCCCGCCTTTCATGAAGTCTGGTTGAGAAAAAGAGTTAAGCTGCAGCTAGAGGTCGCCCTAGAGGAGGAGGCAGATCAGGTGGTGGTCATGCTAGATTCTATGTTATTCCTGCCAGACCACATATAGTTTCCTCCGACACGGTAATCACATGTATTGTCTCAGTATGCCACCAGGATGCTTCTCTATTATTTGACACTAGTTCCACATATTTGTATGTCTCATCATATTTTGCTCATTGTTTAGAATTGCCCCGTGAGTCCTTAGTCTTACCTATTCATGTATCTACGCCGGTTGGCGATACTATTATGGTGGACCGTGTGTATCAGCCGTGTATGGTAACCATTAGGGGATTGGAGATCGAAGTTTATCTTTTATTGCTTAGTATGGTCGATTTTTATATGATCTTGGGTATGGATTGGTTGTCTCCATGTCATGCTATTCTAGATTGTCACGCTAAGACTGTGACGTTGGCAATGCCAGGGTTGACAATGGTCGAGTGGAGAGGTTCTCCAGATTTTGTCCCAAGCAGGGTAATTTCTTATTTAAAGGCCCAACGAATAGTTGGGAAATGGTGTTTATCATATTTGGCCTTTGTGAGAGATGTTAATACAGACACTCCTACTATTTATTCTATTCTGGTAGTGCGAGATTTTCCGGATGTATATCCTACATATCTTTCAGGCATGCCACCCGACAGGGATATTGATTCCAGTATTGACTTGGTGACGGACACTCAGCCCATTTCTATTCCTCCATATCGTATGACACTAGCCTAGTTGAAAGCATTGAAAGAATAACTTTAGGAACGTCTTGATAAGGGGTTTATTAGGCCTAGTGTGTCGCCTTGGGGTGCACCAGTTCTGTTTGTGAAAAGGAATAATGGTACTATGCGGATATACATTGACTATAGGCAGTTGAATAAAGTTATAATCAAAAACAGGTATCCTTTGACGCGCATTGATGATTTATTTGACCAGCTCTATGGAGCTAGAGTATTTTCCAAAATTCTTTTGAGGTCTGTGTATTACCAGTTGAAATTCGGGATTCGGATATTCTAAAGATGGCATTCAGGACCCGTTATGGACACTATGAATTTCTTGTGATGTCTTTTCGGCTGACCAATGCCATAACAACATTTATGCACCTAATGAATAGTGTATTCCAGTCGTATCTTGATTCGTTTGTCCTAGTATTTATTGATGATATCCTGGTGAGGAGAAACTTTATGCAAAATTCACCACGTGAGAGTTATGGCTTAGTTCAGTAGCATTTTTGGGACACATGGTGTCTAGAGAAGGGATTTGTGTAGATCCGAGGAAGATAGATCCAGTTCTGAGTTGGCCCAGGCAATACTCAGCTACTGAAATTCGGAGTTTTCTTTGGTTGGCCGGATATTATCGTCGCTTTGTGGAAGGTTTATCATCCATTGCCATGCCTATGACTAAAT
>AWOL01S0015913.1:3878-20568 GCA_000715115.1 Nicotiana otophora | reverse complement strand
CCCCCCCATCTTCCAACACCCTAGGTTTCTTAAACATATTTGGATGTTATTGAGGGTGGAATGATTATACACAAAAATTGGTGCAAAACTTTGGTTGAGCATTTGTGTTTGAAGTAGTAAACTATAATTCCCTCTACTTCATGTAAATTTGGGAGGCCCACCTTCTCCCACCATTGTTGAAATAGAAGAGCAAAAATTGATGCCCACAAGGCGTTTGCTAAAAAGCTTAAGAGAGTAAATTTGAACACCGGTGAAGTCTAAGTAGCTGAGTGTAGTTATATGAGTTTAGGGTGAAGTGTGGGGTGTTGTGGGGATATTGTCTCTTGTTGTAAACTTTTGTACGTTGTAGTTAGTGTAGTAATGTAGATTTTAACTTTGTTGTGCTTGCACTATAGTTAAGTTACGGCCATGTTAGGCTAATTAACTTTTATGGCTTAGGGAAGTCTAAGTACCTATGGCCTTGTGATGACATATTGGTGCACATTGGATCAATATTATGATTCGCTTATACATAGCCTTCGATTTTAAGTGTGGGGGCATCTTGCCTCTCACGATGACCTTAGGCAACGTCTCTTGATTCATTCTCATCTTTGTGTTTATCATGTGTAGGTTGCTATGGCTCGTGCCGATGCCGCTAAAGGAAAAGGGGTGGAGAAATACTCCACTACTGCTCCCCCTCCAAAGAAACGCAGGCTAGGCGAGAGCTCCTCCCGACAAGCCAAAGGAAAGCAACCGGCTAGTGGGTCTGAAAGGCCACCACGGCCTCGAGTGGAACTTGTTCGGGAGGACGCCATCAAATGGCATGATACTTTTGTTCCATATGGGCGATATATATCTGAAATGGGGATAAATGTGAAAGCTTTAGAATGGAACTTCCCAGATATACTTGCTACATTGATTGAAAAGAAGATGGATAAGCTCTTCGAATATCCGGGCCCGACAAATCTCAGCATGGTAAGAGAGTTATATGCTAACTGGAACGAGAAAAATGACATGTCCTGGGTCAGAGGTCAGGAAATTCCAATGGATAGGGAAGCCTTGTGTCAATTTTTGGGAGTTGATAGTCCTAACCCACAAAGGCTTCGAAAGTTCGTCAAAAGTCCAAACTACCAAGCAATACGTCATACTCTTTGTGGCGTTGATTCTAATGCAAGATGGACGCGAACTAAGGGAAATATTAACCTTGAAATGCTCTGTTTAGACTTCAACAAAACGGCCAAGGTTTGGCAAAACTTTGTGCAAGCTAGATTAATGCTCGTTGAATATAATACTGAGTGCACTCGAGCTCGAGTGTGCGTGATTTACTTTTTGATGACCGGGCGCCCCATAAATATGGGTGAGCTCATGCTTAGGGAGATGACCCGCACCCATTTTGGAGGAAGGATAAAAAGGTTTTTCTTTGGCAATACCTTAACACAATACATGCTCTCTCGTGGGGTGCCAGAGTACCCTGGCTATGATGAGGTAGTGGAGGCACACACAGCATTGTTAGACATCACATCCATGCTAGAACCCACATCCAAGCTCACCCAAGCTACTAGGAATGAAAGGGACGAAAATTTCAACAGGTATCTTTACAAATCCCTCAATGATATCATGAGCAAGCTTGGGGTGTCAGATGGGGAGAGCACGCAGATGCAAAGTGATCTCTCCAGTTCTTCCAAGGAGATGTTGGGCATAGCACCAGGCAGTCCTGTTCATCCATCTGAGGATGAAAACACTGACGAAGAATCTAATAATGAGGATGCGGATGATGATGAAGTTATGGGATCAATGACTTTGGTACCCTTTAGAGATGATGATGAGTACATTGCCGCAGCTAGTTAGCATCCTGATGAGGCAGACTCCGACTAACAGGGAGTTCTCTCTTTCCACCTTACCTTATTTTTGAATTTATTAAGCATCGGGGACTATGCATTGTTTAAGTGTGGGGTGGAGGNTTTCAATAGGTATCTTTACAAATCCCTCAATGTTATTATGAGAAAACTTGGGGTGTCAGACGATGAGCGCATGCAATTGCAAAGTGATCTCTCCAGTTCTTCCAAGGAGATGTTGGGCATAGCACCAGGCAGTCCTGTTCATCCATCTGAGGATGAAAACACTGACGAAGAATCTGATAATGCGGATGATGATGACGATATGGGACAAATGGCTTTGGTACCCTTTGGGGATGATGATGAGCACATTGCCGCCACTGGTTGGCATCCTGATGAGGTAGACTCCGACTAACAGGGAGTTCTTTCTTTCCACTTTACCTTATTTTTGAATTTATTCAGCATCGGGGACTATGCCTTGTTTAAGTGTGGGGTGGAGGGAATACTCCTTGAATTGAAATTTTTAGAATTTTTAGTGTTATTATTATTTTTTATTTTTTATTTTTTATTTTTTCTCTTTCACCTTTTAGCTTAGTTTAAGACTAACATATAAAAAAAATAAAAAACAATAAAGACTTTTCCCGACGATGGATCTATTGGACACTTTTCCTGAGGGATGAAAAGTATGATTAAAAATACCAAAAAGATACTCTTTATTTTATTTTTGATAGTTAGGTAGTATCGCTTGGTTTTTCTTTGGACGCCGGTTCTTTTCCAAGGGTGTAGCTCGAACCGGGTGTTTTGTTTTATGTCTTTTTTGAAGTAGGATAAGGGAGAAAACTGAGATTGCTCTGAGCTACCTGTTGACATGTTTGGTGTTGGTAAATTAAGTTAGGGCATGCGCTCTGTCTTCCTGCGTATATGATTTGAATTGTAATGCCAAAGTAAATTAAAGTAGCTTACTCTTTGACGCCATTTTCTCAATTGATTAACTTGTATACCACCTAGCGCAGTGTTGCTTAAAGATCCTCAACTTGATATGCTTGCTTGACTAGAGAGTCGCATAGAACCGTCTTGAGTGAGTCAAGTGCCATGTGTGTGTAAGGATTGTTAATATTCTGTGCTACCCTGTGCAGTCTAGAACTTGCCCCGTGTGGTAATCAACGCGAAATCATTAAGTTGTGCTAGTCTAGGAGATGACATAAGCGTTTCTTGCTTGACCATAAAGGTGCTTGTCACTGACAGATAAAATTTTTCCATTGCTATCCCCTTTGAGCCTATAGACCGTTTCCTTGGCAACCACATTACAAGCCGTACTCCTAATTGTTCTTAAGGTGAGATTGTTGAACCTTAACCTCCTAAGGCACTTAGTCGCTAAAAGTAGTAAGATGAGATATTAGGAAGTGGCTTCCGAGTGGAACAATGAAAGGGCCCCTAAGGTGCACTAAAATTGTGAATAAAGGTCACTAATTTATGAAATTCAATGTATGGAGTGTGTTAAAAAAACAAAGCAAACAAAAGTTCAAATAATGAAGAAAGATACACACCTCCTAATATCTCTCACAAATGCTAGTGAATCCATAGAGATGCTTGATGGAAAAGAGGCTATGTTATTTATGGTGTATGACAAGTGAATGGGTTGAGAAGATATTGCGCTTGAATTGTGAGTATAGTGTATTAAAGTGCTTAGGAGGGTTAGTCACTACTCCCAAATGTAATCTACTCGTCCCGTAGCCTACATTACAACCTTAAAGTCCTAATTGATCCTAGATTTAGCTAACTTAGATTAGTAGAGATGTACACTACGGGCAAGCTTATGGTACGACCGCGGGATGCACATGAATTCTTTGGGAGAGTGAGTGAATGTTGTTCAATTGTGTGATGTCCTTAATTTATGTTCAATGACATATTCAAATTTGTGGACTACTTTGATATTCACTCTTTTTCTTGTGGTGAGGCACTTGATTTCATGACGGATTGTTGATATTGCACATTTTGTTGTGTTGGGTGAGTGTGTGAGTTGAGGATGCTTAGTGGTAACGAGTCGTCTCTTGAGGTAAGGTTGTTGTGGAGAGGTTGCTTGAGTTGATTGAGTTGGTTGAAAAACATTGAGTATACTTGGGTTATTCAAAAATGGTAAGAATGTGAAATTTGTGTGTTCATGCTTAATGGCCGACATCAATCATATTCAACAGGTAGGGTGAATTGATTGAATTAATTGTGAAGTCCTCTTTAGTACTATTATAGTTCCATTGCTCGAGAACGAGCAAGAATTTAAGTGTGGGGTGTTGATAATCGGCTTAATGTATGCATATTTTGGTATATATCGCCTCACATTTTGCTCATGTCTCGACGATTTGATATGTTTAATATGATTGTTTGTGATAAATTTTGGTATTTCTATGTGTAGGAATCATTCAGATGCAATTTGGGACGAAAGGGCGCTAATTGGAGCGAAATCAGGACAAAATCGCAAAAATGGACGTTTGAGCGCCACAGCCAGCGTGGGGCGCTCCTTGTGGCGCACTTTACAGAGGCAAAGAAGTTTGAGCGCCAGGTCCAGCGCCCCATGCTGGCGTGGACGCTCACAACGGGAAATCTCCTTTTTTGACTAGGACTCGGTTATTTCGACCCCTAGACGCCCCCAACTCATATAAAAGCCAACCTAAACCTATTTTTGAAGGGGGGAACGTGATTTAAAGGAGAAAAGCAGTACAAAACAATCAAAAGCGAGGATGTGATCAATTCTTCCATCCTTTTCCTAGTATTCATTGATTTTATGTTTGAAAATACAATTTTTGATGATTGTATGAACATGAGTGGCTAAGAACCCTATTGTTCTAGGGTCATGGGTATACATGAATGTTGATGTTTGAAGTTTAATTTGACGAAGTTGATTTTATCATATTGGGTTGTTTATTTAATTATGTTTTTAATTATTTTGCTGAGTAGCTAACAGTCAAACACTATCTACGAATCTAGAGTTGAACTCGAAAGTGGGAACTCTAGATTGCATAAATAATTAAATAGAGTAAGTTCTTAAACCCGGGCATCGGAGAACGGATTCGCAATTAGGATAGACATATACCTAATTGCATTACTCGGTTGCAATACAGGAATTGTAAATGCGTTCTTGTTAAACTTAATTCCATAGACATATAGGTATTAAGTTATCTTGAATAGGCGAGTAAGGACTCGACAGATTCTTACGAGAAATATCAACCCTGTGAATCAACAATCCAGATAAATCAATTAGTTATTTTAAACTAAGAATGCAACATGGTTGTTAGATAACCCGTGACCCTGGAATATTATATCCTATTAATTGTTATTCAAAACTATTTAAGTGTTGTGTTTGATTCTTAGTAATTCATTACTTGATAGCCTTTAGGTAGTAATTTAGAAAATTATCTATTTTGGCAGAAATAGTTTGAATTGATAAGCTATTCTAGTTTGAATTAGTCGAAAGTTAATCATAAGTCTTCGTGAGAACGATACTTTATTCACTACTTTATTACTGGACGACCACGTATACTTGCGTGAGTGTGTTTGGTCCCAACACATACCTACGTAGAATACTCTCCGGGAGATAACCCACCTCCCTTTCCACAAATTGACATCTTGTTATATCTTTTTGCTGTCACAATTACTATGCAATCACTTAGTCAATCCGAGTCCAACTCATTAACCAGACATGAGAATTTAATTTACCCCAAAAATTTAACAATATGAAATACCTTTCAAAACATTCATACTCGAGACTGTACATCACATTCAAAACGGCTTAACACATCCCGCGGTCATATCATACTGCCATTCCACCGCTCATCGAGCCACAAATTTCACTGCAGGGTCATCAGCGGACATATAAGTCCAATTGTACGAGTTACAACTGAAGCTACCGAGCTTAAGTTGCGATCTAACCATGGCCTCAAGTCCTCCAGACCGGCCCACCACCAAAACACAGAATACACATTTTGAACCTCGTTCATGAAATAACAAGCCGTGATGCGATCTAACAGCCTCATGTGCGCATACGAATGCATTGAAGGAATTCAAAGAGTTACATTTCAAGCTAAATCAATTCTGCACGATAGAATACAAGAAAATGAAATTTTCCTAAGGGTTCGGCAGCCTCTCGAAGATAAGTACAGACACCTCTGCACCGATCCGCAAGACTCAACTAAACCTGCTCATGACTCGTGAGACCTATGTAACCTAGAGCTCTGATACCAACTTGTCATGACCCAAAAGCTCACTTGTCGTGATGGCTCATATCTCAATACTAGGCAAGCCAAAAATCCCAATAAACCACCATTTCTTTTAAATTTGAAAATGAAATAATTAATTCAGCGGAAGAAATCTCAAATTTTCAAATATATTGCTCCCAAACCCCAGTGTCACTGAGTACATGAGCATCTAATATGAATACAAATCTGGAAAAGTATGGCCTACAATAGTCTAAGACCAAAATACAGTAATACAAAGATAGGGAAGGAGAGACAAGGTCTGCAAAACACGGCAGCTACCCCTGAATCTCCAGAAATCAGCTGTACGGAAGAATAAACACCTGCTATGTCCGGGAACACCTAGATATGCACACGAAATACATGGTGTAGTATGAGTACAACCAACTCAGTAAGTAACAATAATAACTAAGGAACTGAAGATAATGACGAGCTACACAGTCATAGTTCACTTCCAGTAGTTCCAACAAAGAATAGACATGCTTTCCAATCTGACAGTTTAAGTCAAATCAATTTTATATAGTTCAATTTCAAGTAATCTAGATATAAATTCTTTCAGATATTTCCCAACAATGACAGATAGCAACCAAGTGCAACAACAAATGCAAAGCAAGTACAGTCTCTCAGGCAACAGTCACTCAGCTCATCACAACAGCTCAACCACTTAGCTCTCAGCCCTCAACACTCATACTCAATGGGTACCCGCGCTTACTGGGGGTGTGTACAAACTCCGGAGGGGCTCCTACAGACCAAGCGCCATAATCTGCACGGACAACTTACATGCTATAATATCCTGCACGGACAACTCATGTGCCATAATATCCTTACCTCACCAACAGGCCCTTGGCCTTACTCAGTCCTCAACCTCTCAAGTCTCTTGGGCTCTCAGAAATTACAAAGATCAGCCCAAACAAAGATAACATAGTATATCAACAAATATCCAGAAAGACTAAGGTATAATACACAAGAAAAATCATGACTGAGTACAAGACAACAACTTGCAATTAATTCAACAAGCATGCGACCTCTATGGGTCCTAACAGTACTATCACATAGCCTAAGCATGATTTCTAACACGATTTACAGTCAAAGTTCTTCAAAATAAAGAGAGCTTATAGCTAAAAACAGGTTATTCAACTTTACAGTTTCACGGGACGGACCAAGTCACAATCCCTTCGGTGCACGCCCACACGCCCGTCACCTAGCATGTGCGTCACCTCCAAAATAATCATATGACATATAAATCCGGGGTTTCATACCCTTAGGACCAGATTTATAACTGTTACTTACCTCAACCCATGTATTTATTTATTCCGCTATGCCCTTGCCACGAGAATTGGTCTCCAAAAACCTCGTATCTAGCCACAATTAATTCGATTCAATCAATACCAATTATTGTAATTAATTCCATACGGAAATACTAATTTTTCAATTAAAATCCGAAATTAACTCAAAAATCACCCGTAGGTCCCACATCTTGGAACCCGACAAAAGTTACAAAATATGAACGCACATCCAACCATGTGTCCAACCATACAAATTTCACCAAATTCCGACATCAACTCAACCCTCAAATCTTCAATTAAATTCTTTGAAGATTTCTACCATTTGTAACCCAATCTAAACCCATTTGAACTCACAATCTTTCCATAAACCTTATTGATATGTATAAATGATACTATTACACACAAGAATCATACCATTAATCACCCATCTTTACCCAAACTCGAAATTGAAGACTAGGGGTTAGAACCTTACCTCTTGAATGAAGATCTTGTGATATTTCCTTGTTGGATTTCAAAGATTGGACAAGATCTTGATGAACAAAGCACTTGAGCTTCTTCCTCTCTCTAGAACACACTCCCTTCTCTCTAACAATGTCAGATTTTTGCTCCAAAATGAGTCCCAAAGCCTATTTATCAAAATGGGGTTGGGTTATGAAAATAGAAAAATTAACCCTCCGAAAGCAGGTCTGCGGTCGCATAATGGACCGCAGAATGGGTATGCGGGCCGCAAAACTGATCGCAAAATCGGCGCCCAAAACTGGCTCTTCTGGTCCTGTTTTGCGGTTGCAGAAGTAGTTTTGCGATCGCATAATGGGTCGTAGAATTGCATTTTTCCAGCCTTTGGTAATTTGGTCATAACTTCTTGTAGGAATGTCCCAATGACGAACGGTTTGAAGAGTTAGAAACTAGACTCGAAGATATTTCATTATAAAGGTATATCATCATATAAATCCATATATACATGTAGATATTCTCTTTTAAATTTGGATTTTGTGTGAACTCACTTGAAACTTTAGTCTTATGAAATTGCCAACTTCTACATTCGATGCCGAAACCTATCGAATCAAGTCCGATTGACCTGACATTGTACTCACAGATCATAAATGACATAATGGACCTATTACAATTTACGGAATTAAATTCCAACCCTGATATCAAAAAGTCAGCCCCCTGGTCAAACTTCCCAAAAATTCAACTTTCGACATTTCAAGCCAAATTTCACTACAGACCTCCAAATAATATTTCGGACACGCTCCTTAGCCCAAAATTACCATACGGAGCTATTGGAATTATCCAAATTAAATTCCGAGGTCGTTTACACATAAGTCAATATCCGATCAACTATTTCAACTTAAGCTTCCAATATGAAAATTCATTCTTCCAAGCTAACTCTGAAATACCTTAAAACCAAAATCACCAATTCACACAAGTCATAATTCCTTGTAGGAAGTTATTTAAGACTTCCAATTATAGAAAGGAATGTAAATACTGGAAATGACCGATCGGGTCTATACAGCTGCATTCCACGCTACGGATCTGCAGCATACAGAGTCTCCATCATAGTTATTTACATTCTCCTATCTCATTTGTATTCTATACAGATGTTGTATTTTATTATATTCCTTAGTTGATGTTCACGCACTTGTGACACTGGGTTTGGGGGTTACAACAAGTAGTTCGTCATTGTAGTTCATGTTCATATTATCATTCACCATGCAATTTATATTTCATATTATTTTGTTAACGAAAAATGTTGATTTCAAATTTCTAAAATGGGTAATGAAATTGGTAAATTATTATTGGCTTTCCTGAATGCGTCGTTAGGCTCCACCACTACCTATAGTAGATTTTGGGTCGTGACAGCATGGCATCAGAGCACTAGGTTCACATAGGTCTCACGAGTCATGAGCAAGTCTATTAGAGTCTTGTAGATTGGTACGGAGACATCTGTACTTATCTTCGAGAGGTTACAGGGATGTTAGGAACATTTCCCTTCTTGATTTCCTCATCATGCGATTTGATTTATTTGAGGCTTATGCCTTTATTTCCTTCCTAATCGATATTATGCGACGCAAAGCGCTCATGTCAATTGGGCATCGAGGAGTTTCAGTGGTTCTACAGACGTGGAGTAGGATGTTTCTTCCTGCGCATTCAAATAAGTTATTATCATCTTCTTGCGGAAGAAGGCTCTATCATTTCAGCTTAGTATCGGTGTTTTCTATGGTTTTGAGGCTATGTACAGTGTTGGGGTAATGGTAGGGTGCCTGTCTACGTGTCAAGCTAGTGAATGACTCGAAAAGAGGATATCTCAGTGCATGATTTAGAGGCTTAGTATTTAATTCCAGCAAAATAAAGGTAATTGGACTAGGAATGTTCAGGTTTGGGTTAATGGAGTAACGAGACTTGGTATTTTCGAGCGTGGTGAAATTTTCATTGTGATGCGGTGTCATAGTCCTTGTTTGAACGCATCAAGGTTTGTCGGTGTTAGGGTCTTCTTTGATTTTTGCCTTCAGGGCAGTGTGTTGTGAAATGGTGCCATCGGGGTAGTGGTCAGAAATAGCGGTGTGCAACAGTCCAGGATCGGATTGGTAATTCTAATGTGATGGCGCGAGGATGATGATCTTCTAAGAGGCTTGAGGTTGGTAGAAATTTAGTAACTCAGGTGCTACAGAGCAGGAGTTTGATTTGATACAATGTTTGGGTAACAAAGAATGAGGAAGGACATGCGAAAGATTAGTTTAACCGAAGTGGGAGAGGTAGATTAGCATATGGAGTTTGTGGTAGAATGGCCACGTACCTTGAGAACGTATTAAATGGCTAGGGAATCGTGATGAAAGGTGATTTGTTCTACGTATTTTATTTGGAGTAATGCTCATTATATGGAGAAATATTGAATATGGTAGGAAGAAGTTTTCTTGAAATAAGGAGGGATATGAAGAATTAACTATCGTTCAGATGCAATATGACTTTAGTTCAGATGAGATTGTTGAACTATCAGTTGATGTCAATAGGGAACGAACGGATTTGTACAGCTGGTGGACGGCCCTGGGCTTAGGAGGGTCTATTGATTTTGTAGTAGTTGTACCTTATGCAGTGCCGTTGGAAGATGTCAGCATGGAATTCCACATGTGGGTTATCTCTTGTGAGCAGGTTAGTGGTCGTGTGATTTTGGTGAAATTTCTACGACGAGTTCTATTTACTATCCAGTGGGAGGTCGAACAGGAAATTATGGCTGATAATTCGGGATGCTATATGAGGGGTTTAACAGGAAGTTTCGAGAATTTGGCGAGTTAACGATGTAACATCACTGTGATTGAGAAGGAAGAATCTCAGTGGGTTCCAAGGTTATGAAATTGTAGCGTCAAGCTAAGTGGGGGAGCCCCACCATCTGTGATTGGATCACGTGGATGTCTGCTTGTGTAGTTTCTGGTCACTGGTGTATTAGTGGGTTATTATGACTAACGAAAGAAAACATCAGTGGTAATTCGAGCAAAGGATTTTAGGAACGTGTGTGATACTTGGCCTTATCAATTCATATTGGGTTTTGGGAAGATGCAAAGTTTATCTCTCTTGTGAGGGTTATTTACAAGAAAGAAAATTCAGTCGGGTGCTTCTTTGATAGGGTGTTCCTGTCCTAACAGTGCACTAGAGTTTGGCTTATATTCGGGACCAAGTCAGAGTGAGTGACTCTCAACAGTGATCCTAGCGGGTTCCAGAATTTAAGTGTAATGCCTAAGGAACTGGGATGTTCTATCTTATCATTGGGCATATAGTGCAGTATAGGAGGATATGAAGAAATAGATTCGGATTCACGGAAGGTCTTGCGGAATAGGTATACCAGTTGGAAATGCCATTGTGCGCATATGGGAAGGTATGAGATGAGTTATGAGTATTGAGACGATGTGGTCTCGTGATGCGGGTCACTCGGTATGAGTACAAATGTAGTTCGTTATGTTTGAATGGAGCTGCTAGTATTTCTAAGGCAAGTCAAGAGTTAATTTGAAGAAGTTAGGTCGGTTAGTAATGGTTAAATCAACATGATTGTGGATGTGATCAGTTCCTTCAGCTTGAAGTTATACATATGGTTTGTGATTGTACTCGTGGGCTTGATAGCCACCATAACTTGATTGATTTGGGAGGTATCTAATTTAAACGGTCTTGTTGTGTAAATGGATTCTAGAAAAGTCATGGCCGTTTAGATAGCAACTTGAGGTTGGTATATCTCCACGGTCTGGGAATTCAGTTACGTTTTGCATTGGTTCTTCGTAAATGTGCTAAGTGAAAGTTTTGTAGTAAATGGAGTGACTTATTCCACTAGTAGTTCAAGGGTTATGGTGAATACGTGTATTATCGCGTAGCAACATGATAGGTTCAGTGAGCGACATGAGAACTGGAAGTTGAAGGTCAAGGTTACGGTTCGATGTTGATTAGAATGTCACGAGCTCGGATGAGCAGATGTTCAGAGTAAGCTCGCATTTTCTTTAGTGTCACCTGAGGACGTCGTACTGTGTAAGAGGCCTTGTGTATTGTATTGCAGATTATTAATTTGTTTTATGGAATTTTAATGATTGGTGGTATGGATGTGCGGACCTTTCTACCTAAGCGGAAGGTCGTGGAAGTGTACCCCACGGGAAGATTTGTATAAGTGTGACATGTCAGTCACTTGATTGGTAAAGATTGAAACCAAGTTTGGAGGTTATGGTAATATCGCAAATGCGAGAGTTTATGCCTGAGAGGCGCTGTATTCCTTGGGTTGTGAGGCATGTGAATTGTTCCAAATTTGACAGTTGTTCTTATGTGTCATGAATAGGTTATTCTGGATCCTTGAAATTTTATTAGCCCGGTATGGTATGATCAGAATCGATGTGAGGTCCCATGTAGTTTCTAGTGTTATGTGAGTAGGATGGCTCTCGAGATGTAGGTCAATTATCGCACGTTAGTTGTGCTTGGGTTTTGTAGTGTGCAACACTATTCGTCTCCCCAGGATTTGTATTATGCACTGGGCGTGTTTATGGCTAATATTCGAGCAGTTCGTAAGTATAAGTGCTACGGCTTGATGTGTGTGTTTTCTTCTTGATTTATATATGCGGATCAGTGGCACGCCGCCACGGGTATGTTATGTGAATCGGGTTGTACGCCGCAACTGTACCATGTGTGGATCGGGTTGCATGCCGCAACTGTGTTTGATTGTTTTATTTGTTACGCGAGCTATGAAGTTCCATTTCAGAGTACGCTTTTCCATATGTATTGCATTTGAGTTTGTACCCTACTGGCGCATTGTTGGCACTATACGCGATGTTAGTCAGTGTTTAAGGTTGCTTATGGCTGGTGTAGCTTATACTGGGTGATATGATACTATTGGACCTGAAGTCAGTGCAAACAAATTTATATAAGGCATATTGAATAGAACATATCGTTATTTAGCTCAGAGTGAGGTAATGGTTCTCGTCAGGAGGAGAGGCTCAGTGAATTATTGATTCGGCAGGTGGTTATGAACTCCTACACATCTCTTCCGTTGTGACAACATTACGAGAGTTGGAACAGGACTTACATGCGTCATGAGTTGTGTTGTGGGCATCAGATTAGTGGAATTTCAGTTATTGTTGTCAGAGGATGTTATTAGGGTCATAAGAATTATGTGGTGTGTGGTGTAATATCAGCATATATGCACAATCATGTTTTAATATAGTGTGTATTGATTGATACGGTGTTCGTATGTTAGAATCACGTATTGTAAAGAAAATTTGAAGGTTGGAATTTGGTTCTAAGGCTTATTGATTGAATAAAAGGGAGGGCCTTCTGTCCGGCTCGAGCTGAGGTGCCAAACTTCGATTGTGATGGCATGGGGCAGGTTCACGAGGTGATAAACATTGATTTTGGATAACTATGGAGCAGTTCTTAGCACGTTCGAGGATGAATGTATGTTTAAGCGGGGGAGAATGTAACAACCCGACCGGTCGTTTTGAGATATAGCGCGTCATTCAACGGTTTGAGGACTTGAGTAGCTTCACTTCAAGTATCATGCCTTGTGCGTGTGGTCGGAATCGAATTTTGGGAAGTTCGGAGTTGATTTGGAAAGAAAATTCTGAATTCGGAAGCTTTAAGTTGGAAAATAGACTAAGGTTTGGATTTTTAATAAATGACCTCGGAATCAGTATTTGAAGGTTCTAATAGGTTCGCATGATGATTTCGAACTTGGGTGTATCTTCGAGTTGGGTGTCGGGTAGCCCGAGAATATTTCAGCGCTTATTATGGAAGGCTGGCATTTTGAAGGTTTACAAATTTTCTAAGTTTGGTTTGCAATGGATTTAGAATTTATCGGTGTCCGTTTGGTATTCCGAGCCTGAGAATAGTTCCATATAGTGATTTCGCTCTTAGGAGAGTGTCCGGATATTTATTTGGAAGTCTGTAGGTCCTTTCGGCGTCAGTTAGTGAAAGTTGGGAAATTGATGATTTTTGGGAAGTTTGACCGGGAGTGGACTATTTGATTTCGGGGTCAGATTCCAATTCTGGAAGTGGTAGTAGGTCTGTAATGTCAATTATTACTTGTGTGCAAACTTTGAGGTCAATCGGACTTGATCTGATACGTTTCGGCATAAGATATAGAATATGGAAATTTGAAAGTTTATAAGTTTGATTCGAGGTGCGATTCATGATTTTGATGTTATTTGACGTGATTTGAAGGTTCAACTAAGTTCGTGTTGTATTTTGGGGTGTGTTGGTATATTTCGTTAAGGTCCCGAGGGTCTCGGGTGGATTCCAGATAGTTAACGTGTTGCAATTGGCCTTATGAAAATGCTGAAGCGACTGGCATGTGGTGTAACCACACCTGGGAGGTTTTGGCCACAGGTGCGAAGCTGCAGAAGCGACCAAGAGGGTCGCAAAAGCTATTTTGGGTGAGCTGGGCACAAGCGCAGGTGCGAGGAATTGTAAGCACCTGTGAAGCTGCATATGCGGAGGGGATATCGAGAAAACGGATTTGGCCAAGAAGGCCCGGGGCCGTAGGAGCGGACTTTGGCATGCAAGTGCGTGAGCTCAGAATCGCTTGTTGTCCGCAGAAGAGGAAGGTCAAAAGTGCTATATGGGCAGGAAAAGCGGAGGCTACTAGGTTGGGTTAAAGCCTATCACGACCCAAATTCCCCTTTGTGTGACGTCATGACGGCACCTAGTCTCTACAACTATTCAAAAATACACAACAATCCCAAAACCCGGAAGATCGTTCACAAACTACAGAAGGAAAATCTAGTGTCTCTTTACATCAGAGTCTAACAAAAGAAAAATATAGAAGATAATGGACATGGGGAAGAGTATAAGGGGACTCTGAGGTCTGCGGACGCGGCATATATATCTTGAAGTCTCCAAAGTTATCCCGGCTCATTCCTAGTGCGGCTGATAAGGAGCACGTGGATTTGCACATCAAAAACATTTACAGAGGTTAGCATGAGTACACCAGAATCTGTACCCAGTAAGTGCCAAGCCTAACCTCGGTCGTGTAGTGATGAGGTCAGGTCAGGACCCTACTAGTATATATATATATATATATATATAATAAAGTAAGGAAAGAATGAAATATCGCAGTAAAATAAGGACTGAAATGTAACAAGAAAAAAATCATAGAAGGTAACAATTCAGTACACATAAATATACCATAGGATCTCCAGAGATACCATCTCATATTCTCAAAAGTAAATGTGCAGGGGGGTCTTCCGGAATACCGTTCCGTAGTCCCAAAGTAAATATGCAAGACAGGGGGATCTCCCGGAATACCTTTCCGTAGTCCCAAAGTAAATATGCAAGATGAGGTGATCTCCCGCAATACCGTTCCGTAGTCCCAAAGGAAATATGCAGGGGGATCTCCCGGAATAACGTTTTGTAGTCCCAAAGTAAATACACGGCTCAGACAGTAGAATTAACACGAAATCCTACAATTTAGACTAAGTACAAGTCAAGGAAAAATAGGAAATCAACTAGGCATGCTTCACAGAGTTCAATTAAGTAGCTAAAGCACGTAGACATGCGGTATTAGACTAAACATGATAGCTACACATATTGGGATAGCTCAATTAAGAATGAAGATATTCTAATACTTATTTAAATGGTATAACTTAATTTAAAAGAAGAACATAATACTACTCAGTAAAATAAATCGGGGTTTTTACAATAATTAGCCTGTGTACGTACTCGTCACCTTACGTACACAGTGCTCACATATCAAAATAGTACCAAATCCTAAGGGAATTTCCCCACACAAGGTTAGGCAATCCACTTACCTCGAACCAAGCTCAATCAATCGATAACAATGCCTTTTACACAAATATCTGACTCTGAATGGCCCAAATCGAGCCAAAAATAATTACATATCATAAATACAACTATAATAAACTAATCTAATTAATGAAATCAAAATTTTTAATAAGAATTCCGAAATTCGCTCTAAAAGGTCGACTCGGGCCCACATCTCGGAATCGGGTAAAAGTCACAAAATATGAACACTCATTAACTTATGAGTCTAACCATATCAAATTTACTAAAATCCGACATCAAATGGTCCTTCAAATCCACAAATCAAACTTCCAAATTCCTAGTCTCAAACTCCCAAATTCCACCTTAAATACACACTAATTAGGTGGAAGAATAAATGGGGAAGAAAGATTATTGATCAAAAATAAGCACAAGGGACTTACCTCAAGAAACCCCTCAAATATGCTCTCAAATAATATCCAAACGCGAGCTCATAATGTTGAAAATGAGCAAAAATCGCGAACCCTTGCATTTAAGTGTTCTGTCTAGAAATCGCGCACCTGCAGACTCTCTATCGCATCTGCGATGCCGCACCTGCGGAAATACCATCGTAGGTACGGATTCCACTTATAATCCCAGGCTCCGTTCCTGCGGCTATGTGACCGCTTCTGCGACTACCGCAGGTGCGGAAATGCATCGCACTTGCGGCTCCCCCTCGCACCTGCGCCCAGCTGCCCACATCTGCGACTCTCGCAGGTGCGGGAAAATCTTTGCACCTGTGGTTTCTGTCCAGATCCTTCTTGGCCGCATCTGCGACTCCTCCTTCGCTTCAGCGGGCTTGCACCTGCAGTTCCCACTCTGCAGGTGCGGTTACACCAGTAGCAGTGGCACTTCAACTGCAAATTCCTAACTCCAATCAAGCTGCTAACCACCCAAAATCACCCCCAGGCCTCCGGGACCTCAACCAAACATACCAACCAATCCTAAAACACCATACAAACTTAGACGAGCCCTCAAACCACATCAAACAATGCTAAAATCATAATTCCTCCTCTGATTCAAACTTAAAGAACTTGAAACTTCCAAATTCGACAACCGATGC
>AWOL01S0015910.1:0-18319 GCA_000715115.1 Nicotiana otophora | reverse complement strand
TGATTTGGACATGTCTTATTTGGAATAGTAAAATTTTAATAATTTTGAAATCCTAAATAGTAAGACTTAGTTCGTATGTACACATGTCAATCAATATAAATTTTATGAAAATCATATTAGTGTTTATCAACTTATGTTTTTCTGTTATGAACTTCTCAAACAACATACTTACAAATGAGAATTGTGAATTGATCTTTCATTGATGGAAACTCAGTACATAAAATTAGAGAATAAGAAGATAGACATTAACATAACAAGGATAGTAACAGAAAGAAAGTAGGGGGAGAGACATAGCCACAGGGAGAAATAGAGTGAGGGAGAGAGAGACTGGAGAGAGAGGAAGTTTCTATAATATTCAGCCTAATCCCTCCATGCTAACGCCTAGTCCCTTTTAATCGATTCGTGATTGCACTTTTTGGACCCGGATCCCAAATTAACCTTTTCGAAGNATTTGGGAGGTTTGGTTTCTAGAACCCTCTTTTCTTTCCGATAAATAATTTTTGGCTTTGTTCATATTTTATGCGGAAGAAAATAATAGAAGGAGAATTAATATGCACAAAGCAATAAACATAATTTGAGAGGAACAATAGAAAAAGAAAAACGTACCAATAGTATATAGTTTGAAATTGTTGCCTACTGGTTTTTGTCTTAAATTTGATTTGGACATGTCTTATTTGGAATAGTAAAATTTTAATAATTTTGAAATCCTAAATAGTAAGACTTAGTTCGTATGTACACATGTCAATCAATATAAATTTTATGAAAATCATATTAGTGTTTATCAACATATGTTTTTCTGTTATGAACTTCTCAAACAACATACTTACAAATGAGAATTGTGAATTGATCTTTCATTGATGGAAACTCAGTACATAAAATTAGAGAATAAGAAGATAGACATTAACATAACAAGGATAGTAATAGAAAAAAAGTAGGGGGAGAGACATAGCCACAGGGAGAAATAGAGTGGGGGAGAGAAAGACTAGAGAGAGAGGAAGTTTCTATAATATTCAGCCTAATCCCTCCATGCTAACGCCTAGTCCCTTTTAATCGATTCGTGATTGCACTTCTTGGACGCGGATCCCAAATTAACCTTTTCGAAGGCCTTTTGGCCATGTGGCTTCTTCTCGACCCAATAGTTCTTCTTGGCCCAATATCTTGGTTCATAACAATACTCCCGTCCTCAATAACAACCTTGTCCTCAAGGTTCGAGAGAGGACACTCTTTTGAAAGAACAATGGTAGTTAAGTTGATTTGTGTCATAGAAAAGGATTCCTAAATAAAATCCTTCCTGTACACAGTAGAGTCTATTTCTGGTCTATCAAATGTTGTATTCACATAACAGGGTGCTAGGTAGATAAAAGCCGAAGACAATTGAATGCCAATAAAGCCATCAAGAGAACAACTAAGATCAAAGGGAGGTTTGCAAGCATTGGATATATAATACAACCAAAAATCTACACCTTTGCTGAAAATCATCTTGCCATCATCTGACAGCTGCTCAACCAAAGGTATAGCAAGTCCATGCTCTCTAAGGGTCTCGATTAATATTGAATTCTCATTTGAACTAATCTCACGCTTCGCTATTGCAGCGTGCATTTGTTGACTGGCCTCATATTTAATATCTGTTGCTCTAACAATATCATATCCCATTTTAGTTTCTTGTAAAGCATATTTGAGTTGGTCGCGCTTTTGATTGAGCCTGCGAATCTCAGCAATTATTTCCTTCTTTATCTTATACCGCATCATCACATACTGCAGTTTGTCCCTCAAATAAACAAGGTATTTTGTCACTTCAACACGTCGAGCTTTGCTAGCTTTGTATGTTGCTTTCTCAAGATCGTGAAGTTCATCTCCTAGCTCAATTTTCTTAGGATGTATCAGAACCTGTTGAGCTAACTTACTAATCGCAAGAGCAAATCCCGGAATAAGTTGATCTAGAGCTGCAATAAGGGTAACCTCACAATCGAGTGCTCTGTTGACTAGAATATTTGGCGGCGGCTCAAAATATCACCCAACAAATGCCTCGAGCACCCCATGTATTTTGTCCTCCACAGCGAGCTCTCCCAATTTAGATAACAAGAAACCACGAAGATTTCGCTCATATTCCGTATCAACCCAATTGCAAGAATCCCACAAGGTTTATGCTATGAACTTATCAAGTTCCAAGTCGCCCACAGCAACACAGAATACACAAATTCTTGTAACTCTAAGGAACATAGTAAGCAAACTAGAGCCAGGGTCAAATGAAAAATCTAACCCCAAACGGTCAGATGGAAATAGACACAAAGTTAAGATCGATGCAGCATAACTAAGTCCACTGAAGTGATTAAATATACCTCTTTTCATAAATTGGTCGCAATTACAATTTAAAAGTATACAAGACATCTTCTTCAAGCATTGGGCTAGCTCAAGTCCATGTTGAGTATTACATATGACAAGGTCACCAGAACAAGAAAATGTAGAACCAATCCATGATGAAGTTTTCACTATAATTGCAGGAACAAATTGCAGTATTTCTTTTCCAATAGTAACAATTTTCTCTTCGTCATTTTTTCTTTATTTTCAACAGCATTAGCACAGTCATTTGCCTCATCACTTAGAGCGACATGACACTCGGGATCAGTAGGAAAATGTGCCTCAATGGTGTCCAGAATAGCGTAGGAAAATAGCGTCTTTAGACCAATCAAATAATTCCACGAACACCTTCTGCACCTCATTGCTGTTGTATACAGATGGCTCAACAAAGTATTATGGCAAAGAAAAGTCGGCATTCTCTTTGTTTGCATCTAAAACCAAGTGACAGATCTCCTCTTTCGCTTGAGTTGCCAAAATTCCAGCACTATCATTTTCAATTAGTATTGATGCATTCTCGTCACAACCCTCTGGTTTCACAGCATCTTGCGTTGGTACCATTGTCTCAACATTTACAACAATATCAGTATTCGTATCCAACTTTTCACCAAACACCTTGTGGGCAAGGTTGAAGTTGTTGTAGTCTGATTGTGCATTCCAAGATTAGGGCAAAACCGAGTTGGCCATAGTGCACCATGGCGGAATAGCCGCACCTCGTGTCGGATAAAAGTCTACTGTTGTAAGTTGTCGGAGAAAGGCTAAATTCCCCTTAGGTGCATCCTGATTCCGAAAACAAATAAACAATTTGGCCACAAAATGGTCCCAATCCGCAAGTTGTTTGTTTCGATATAACCAACAATACCAATCCAAAGCCTCGTCATCCAAATATAAAGAAGCCAGCGACAATTTATGATCAGAAAAAATATTATAGCGGGTGAAATATTGTTCTACTTGGAATACCCATGCCTTAGGGTTATCGCCATTGAATCTGGGTATTGTCACCGATGTAGCTTCCATGGACGAATACAAACCAAAGCCAGAATGTTGGATGTTGTTGTAACGACCCGACCAGCCGTTTTGAGTATTACAATCACGTTTTTTCATTTATTGCTCAAATTGGGCTTTACAATTGTTATGTGACTTGACGGGGTAATTGGTTCGAGTCCGGTGAGGTTTTGGAATAAATTGGAATACTTAGTTCCAAGGTTTAAATCTTAAGTTAAAATAGTGACCAGATGTCGATTTATGTATAAACGACCTCGAAATTTAATTCTTAAGATTCCAATAGTTCTGCATGGTGATTTTGGACTTAGGAGTGTGTCCTGAAAATTATTTGGAGGTCCGTAGTGAAATTAGGCTTAAAATGCCGAAAGTTGAATTTTTGAAAAGTTTGACCGGGGGTTGATNACTTAGGAGTGTGTCCTGAAAATTATTTGGAGGTCCGTAGTGGAATTAGGCTTAAAATGCCGAAAGTTGAATTTTTGAAAAGTCTGACCGGGGGTTGACTTTTTGATATCGAGGTCAGAATCCGATTCTGGAAATTGAAATAGCTTCGTTATGTCATTTATGACTTGTGTGCAAAATTTGAAGATATTCCGGATTGATTTGATATATTTCGGCACAAGATATAGAATTTGAAAGTTCAAAGTTCATTAAGCTTGAATTGAGGTGCGATTCGTAGTTTTAGCGTTGTTTGATGTGATTCGAGGCTTCGACTAAGTTCGTATGATGTTTTAGGACTTGTTGATATAATTGGTTGAGGTCCCGAGGGGGCTCGGGTGAGTTTCGGACCGTTTCTAGGCCATTTTTAGTTGCTGGTTTCTCCCTACAGAGGTGTGCATCGCGATCGCGAACATTGGGTTGCGTTCGCGAAGAGCAAACAGCAGTTTGGAACCTTGTGAATCGTGATCGCGGAAGCTCTTTCGTGATCGCGTAGAACAATCTCTCTGTTGCACTGACCCGACTTTGGAAGCTTATATCTCACAATCTATAAAGAGTTTGGAGATGATCCACTATGAAAGTTGTAGCCCTTGATGTTTAGTTTTCAGAAATGTAAACCATTTGTCATTTGGAGTTGTGTATAAAAGGTTATGGTGGATACACTATAGACTGTCTGGGAAGAATTTGAAAATCTCTGTTGCACAGAGTTGACTTTGGAAGCTTATATCTAACAATATATAAGGAATTAGGAGATGAACAACAAAATGAAAGTCATAGTCCTTGGTGTCTAGTATTCAGAAAGTTAAACCAATTGCAATTTGAAGTTTTGTACAAAACGGTATGACCATTATACTAGAGGCTGTCTAGAAGAGTTGAGGAGTTTGTTCTTCGCGATCGCGAAGAGCAATTTTGGGCCTGAAAATTTTTGTGCTTCGCGATCGCGAAGAGTAAATGCTTGGACAGGAAATATATTTCGAGGTTTCGGCCATTTTAACATATTTGGAGCTATGGAGCTCGGATTGAAGTGATTTTTGAGGCGATTTTCACCATATGGATTGGAGTAAGTGATTCTAACTCGCTTTTAGTTAAATTACACGAATCTATTATTGTTTTTATCAACAAATTAGTGTTTTGGGTTGAGAATAGTAGAAAAATTTATAGACTTTAATTGAGGATTTGAAGGACGAGTTGTGGTCGGATTTGAGTAATTTTGGTATGGTTGGACTCGTGGTTGAATGGGGGTTCGAATTTTGTGAGTTTTATCGGATTTCGAGACTTGGGCCCCACAGGTGATTTTTGGGGCGTAATTTCGGATTTTTGAAAAATATTAATATTTTGATATGGAATTAATTCCTATCATTTTTGTGAGCTGAATCAAATTAATTGTGACTTGATTCGAGCCGTTTGGAAGTTGATACGCGCATAATGGAATTTCTGGGGCATTGCTTAGCTTGCTCGACATTGGATTTGGCTTGTTCGAGGTAAGTAACTCTTCTAATCTTGGAGCTAAGGGTATAAACCCTGAATATATGTATTATGTGAATTGTTGGGAGGTGAAGCACATGCTAGATGACTGGTGCGTGGGCGTGCACTATAGAAATTGTGACATAATTGTTTATGTAAAATTTTGTAGTTAAATAATCTTGGCATTTTCCATGCGGTTTTATGTATTAAAGAAATTGAGCTGAAAAACATATTAAAAATCATGTTGGGGCTATGTGCCGGTATTATTGGGACCCACAGAGGTCATATTGCTGTGAATTATTTGTTTTAAATTGAAAATTATACTCAGTCATATTCATGTCATTACATATCATATCTCAGTCTCTATTATTATTTATTGATACATCATATCATCATTTTTGGGCAATTTTCATGACATTGTGAGCCCATGAGAGAGAGACTGGAGAGATTGATGACTGAATGAGGCCGAAGGCCTGATTGTGAGGATTATTATGTGGATCGGGGCTGCCCGCCCACAGCAGGCCATGTTGGCTTTATATATATTATACTATTCCACGTGAGTTGGCCGTGCAGCACGTGAGTTGGCCGTGCGGATCCATATATTATACTATTACACGTGAGTTGGCCGTGCGGATCCAGATATTATTATAGCATGTGAGTTGTCCGTGCGGATCCAGATATGATATTATAGCACGTGAGTTGTCCGTGCAATACGTGAGTTGTCCGTGCTTATAGCGCTTGAGCTGTATGATCCCTTCATGAGTCTGTACACACCCCCAGTGAGCGCAATCGACTATAAACAGGGATCGGGCTGCAAGCCGCAACAAATATTGTATAGAGCTGAGTGATTTAGTGTTCTAAGCATAGTGAGAGAGAATGTGAGACAATGAGATTGAGTACTCTGAGAGTGTGAGTACATGAGTACAATCTTTGAGATACTTTGCTTTGACATGCACACATGACATATATGCATAGAGATGTATTTTTCTCATGCTGTACGATATCACATTATTCATGATTTCTCACACATGTTGACAGATGGGCATAATGATGCATTTGCTTTACACTGGTTATCTGGAAAGAAAATAAGATATTTTATTTATTATTGAAAGGATTTTGAAAAAATTATTGTTTTCAAACTTATTCATATTTTTGGTAACTTCGGTAAACGATTTGGGTTTTCATTGATGTACTTGAAAGGCAGAACTATTTTCAGAAGTCATGATATAGGTGAGCATTTATTCTTTGAGTTACTTTTGATATTACTTGTTTAATATTGTTATGAACTATTGTTGGTTATGGAAGTTGGACTCTGACCTTGGTACAGGCTCGTCACTACTTTCAACCTAAGACTAGGTTTGTTACTTACTCAGTACATAGGGTCAGTTGTACTGATACTACACTTCTGCATATTGCGTGCAGATATTGGCTGTCGTTGTTGCTGTGTTCGATGGTTGATGGATTTGAAGATGTACCTGCGTTTCTGTTGTAGCTGCTTCTTGTTTAGGGTAGCCTTAGATTTATAAAAACTCCGTTTATGTATTATTCAAACAGACTATGTATTTATTTCATTTTCGCTTTGTATACTCTATTCTTAAAAGCTCATGATTTGTACTACCAGTTCTTGGGGAATGTATAAATTTAAGATAATTATTTACTTAAATTGCTTTAATAATTATTATTGGAATTGGATAATTAAAAGTTGGCTTACCTAGCGGGTTGGATTAGGTGCCATCACGACTAGTTGGATTTTGGGTCGTGACAGTTGTGGTCTACCATGGTAGACAAGTCAATGAAAGCACCAATGTTATGAACTTCTCAAACAACACACTTACAAATAAGAATTGTGAATTGATCTTTCATTAATTGAAACTCAGTACATAAAATTAGAGAATAAGAAGACAGACATTAACATAACAAGGATAGTAACAAAAAGAAAGTAGGAGAAAAGACAGAGCCACAGGGAGAAATAGAATGGGGGAGAGAGAGACTAGAGAGAGGAAGTTTCTATAATATTCAACCTAATCCCTCCATGCTAACGCCTAGTCCCTTCTAATCGATTCATGATTGCACTTCTTGGACCCGGATCTCAAATTAACCTTTTCGAAGGCCTTCTGGCCATGTGACTTCTTCTCGGCCCAATAGTTCTTCTTGGCCCAATATCTTGGTTTATAACATTTTCTGACATGCAATTGTTATGTGTTATTTCGAAAATATTTTTTTAACTTGCGGTTGAACTAAAGAGTTTAATAATCGTAATTGTTGGGTTATCTTATATCTATTTATAGTATTTATTAGAATATGTATTTATATTTGGTACATACATTTCATAGAAGAAGTGTTTAATTAAAAGATAATATAATAATAATATAACCAGTATTATCCCACACCGTGGGGTCTGAGGTTAATTAAAAGATAATGTACATGCTTATACCTTTCACAAAAAAGTCTTTCTGTACGTTTTTTTATACTTTTACTCTGATAATTAAATTATATAAAATTTATGAGTATTAACTCTATGACCGATTAAAATCTAGAATTAAGAATAAGAAAAATTGAAGAAGTGTCAACATTAGTTATAGTTTACTACTTAGTCTTTTTCTATTTTATTTTTTTATTTTTACTAATATAGATTTAATTGGTTATACTTTTATAACAAAAACATAATTCAAACCTACACCAAGTAATAGCTACTCTTTACTTCTTACCGTGGATTTGTTTTTTGTTTTTATATTACTTGTCTTTTATAAAATTACTGTGTTACATAAAATAAGGAAAAGATTTTGCGCAATAGATATAATATAATAGGACTTTTTATATATAGTTCAAAAAGGAAGAATTTAATGTTACAAAATTTAGTAGATTTAGATCTCCTAAATATTGGGAAAAACTTAAGTTCTCAAAAAAAATATTCTTGAAATTAAAGAGTTAACTCCTTGTTTTAAATTGGAAATTGATATATTACCTATATTTTGTCTTAGTTCATTATCAAAACGTTGAATATCAAAACCCATTTTGAAATTGCATGACTAAATTCTGCATATATCATTTTGAATCATATATGAATGCGAAATATATACAACCATGCATGTTTATTAGTAGAAATATACTCGATTTTGAATTTCTAAATACAATATTAGGACTTTCAACATAATTCAAATAATGAAAAATTTATTAACCAAAATTTAGTTAATTTTAAAAGTTTTAAATATTAAAAAATTAAATTATAATTTTGTCCAATGTGATTAGAAACCAAAATTTAGAAAATGTAATTGTTTAAAATTCGGAAGAACTAAAAGGCGTGCGAAGCTTACGTGTTACTTGAGTTTGAGTCAAATAATGATTAAATTGCTTATAACAAAATAAAGAAAAGGAAGAACTTGGAAATAAAAACTTTTCTAAGATTCCTAACGTGTTTAAAACTTCTTTTCGTTTTTGCTTACCAGAATAGCCAATAAGTTTGGTAGAATTAGACTAAAAAGATGTAAATTTTACGTTTAATTTGGATTTGGACAAAGCTAGAGTTTTATTTTATTTAAGTTGAAGTCTAATAATGATTAAATCATTTCAAACAAAATAAAAAAGGCAAAGACTTGAAAATAATTATGACTTCAAATAAGGAAAGAATTTAATAATAAAAATTTTAGTGGATTTCAAATTCCTAAATATTAGGATAATAATTTAATTACGATTTTATCCAATGTGAAAACTATTTTTAAAGGGTAAAAAAGGCGAACGACATTTCGCTAAGGGCCTTTAAGAGTTTATTTAGAACTTCGTATCATAAGTGTAGAAGATGCCTAAACTAAAGTCTGTATTAGGAGACATAAAATTAATTCAGTCAAAATAAATATGTTTAATGTGGAACGAATGAAACATATTGAAGAAACACACAAGAAAAATCTAAGAAAATCACGACAAAATCTTAATCTCTATTTACACATAGTATCACATATCGATATGCAAAATATAATTACATATCTAAACCAACGAAAAATATTGTATCATGTATAAATCTAACAATACATGAACATGTATAAGCAAATAATACTTATCAGATGAAATTATTAAACACCGTAGAAGTGAAGAAAATAAATGAAAAGAGATTAAAATTACCTTGTTAACTAAGAGTCAAACTTTTGAAATTTCTTCTAAAAATACCAATCACAATAACTACAAGATAGCATATGTAAAAGTTAGATAGTAGAAAAGAATACTATAAGAAATATTCATACTAAGAGGTTTATTCTCCGGCAGCCACACCATAGGCTAACAATATAAATCACAAAAAGTTGTATCATAGATAACGTAATGTATTTCTCTTCAAATTGACAATGTATAACCAAACCACCATTCCTATTCAAATTTAGAGTCCCACGGCGAAAAAGTATTCATAGAGATAAAACTTTAGATGATTTTAAAATTTCAATATTACATGTTCTATCCAAATCAAGTTAGGTTTTTGTACGGATGATTTCATTTTACAAGGGCATAAAGGTCCGTCAATATTTTGGGGATATTTTCGTCGATTAACATTTAGTATTCTAACATTCGTGCTTTTATAATAATATAGATAAATACACTTAGAAGTACTTTTTAAAACCTTGGCCAAACACTAATTATTATATAAAAGTACTTTTCAAAAAAATTAGCCAAGCACAAACTAATTTTTGTTATAAAAATAATTATATTATGGATGTCCATTTATTACTCCGCTATAGATAATCTTCCTGGAAAAGATTATCCATTTAGTACTCTGTTGAAGTTTATCTACAAGCAGCTGATGCAGACAGGTTGCAAGCAGCTCAATGAAATGATTTGCAACAATTTCTTATTAAACAGGCAGGTTGCAAGCAGCTCATGCAGACAGCTTACAAGCAGCTAAAGAAAAGCCTTGCAGCTGCTTCCTGAAAAGTCTCGCAGCTGCTTCCTTTCTTCTATAAATATAGGAGTTTTCAGTTCATTATGTATATAAGTTTGAAGTTTGAATAATATATCAGTTTCTCTCTATACTTGTCTTTACTTTACTGTCTTTATTTTATAACAATTTTCATCAAATATTCTTTTTAAAACACTTTTGAGAAAAATACTTCGCAGAATAAGTTAATTTTAGAAACTTGACCAAACAAGCTAATAACTAAATTTATCATTTGTGGATCCGGAGTTAGAACTTAGAAATGCCACATTTACAACAAATGCAAAGGAATTGAATATGACACGCGATACCAAATAGACATTAAAAAAAAAAACGTTGAAAGAGTCTTAGACAATCTAACTTTACTTTAATCATTAAAACTGTACTGGCTCGTTTGATACGAGAGATAAATGATAATTAATTTTAAAATTAAATTTTAGATGAGTTTAGCCCTTATTTGATTGGGATAAAGGATTAGGGATTCGGCTCTGCTCCATTACTTTTGGCTCCAATAAACATCAATACACATGCAGATGAATGACACGTGTCTATATAACCATGAAAGACTGAGATTGCTTTTTAATTTATTCTTGTATTTTTGGTTATTCTCTATCTTTTGCGGACCGGAACAAGAAGGAACTTGTTGGCCTCAAAACTTTTATCCTTCTAATGAACTTATCTCATGCCAATACCAAACCAATCGTTCCCTTCCATGAAAGCACAAACATAGCAAAGAGTGCCACAAAACAAACAGTTATCGAGTGTATTGTATTCTTATAAAAAATTATATATATGAATTAATTGTTTAATAGAATAAAATTTGGTTATCTTTTTATATGTAGAAAATCAGTAATTAATGCCGTTAATTAATAAAATAAAAAATCAGTGCACTAGGTACATGTTTTGTCATACTCAAAGTGATAGTCAGTTGGAACTATTACCGTTCTTGTTCCGGTTAGCAAAAGATGGAGAATAACAAAAAATACAAGAATAAATAAAAAAGCAATCTCAGCCCTTCATACTTATATGAACACGTGTCATCCATCTGCAGGTGTATTGATGTTTATTTGAGCCAAAAGTAATGGAGTAGAGCGGAACCCAAGTTGGTTATCCCGGGATTGTAATATTTTTTTATCCCTATGGGAAGGTGAGATAACCAATCCCGATATAACTAATTCCGGAATAATTAATCATGGAATAATTTATTTCTCAACCAAACGACCATTGCTATAGTCTACTGAAATTGTGTGATAGACTAAATGATGCCATTGAGCTTTATACCATTTGGCAGAGTTTGTACATTTTTCTGTTAACAACGGACCTATGTACTTGGGAAAAATCCCTTACTAGCTCTACTATGATTCTATGAAGATTAGAAATCTTCTGCTAATGTGTCTAATGCATATATATAAAAAGTTAACTAAGCGGCATCGTATGTTTGAATATTATATCTACTTTTGGACCAAAAACAAGTAACAAGAGAATGTGACATGAAATTAGTAAGATCAATAAAATCACATTGCACTAAACCATCTTTTCAAACTTGCAAAGTTATATTACAGAAAACTTTCTTTGCTATAGAAAAGTTTTGCTATAGATTTGATGTATCTAGAACTTCATCCTGAGAACCTTACCAAGAGGTTGTAATGTTTTAGGAGTAGTATCAGCCTTGTATTCAGTAATTTCTCTGGAAATTGACTCCTCTCTAAGTGCTGCCAATGCAGCCTTTTTTCTTTCCTTGTGTTCCTTCCACCTCTTTATCTGATCCTCAAGTCCAGCTTTACCCTTTTCAGCTGCCTCAGCTCTGCTTATCGCCTGCTCAGCTCTCGTCCTCAACTCGTTAATTTTCACTGTTGCTGTTTTTAATTCTTTCTTTAGTACTTGCATTTCATTTGGTTCTTCATAAACTGGCTCCTTCTTCTTGATCAACTGCTCATACTCCTCCCTTGGTATTGTGATATAGGCCTTCGCCTCTCCTTTTCCCTCTTCTGGTTCTTCATTTTGTGTTTCTTCAGAAGCTTCTTTTAGTCTCTTGTTTTCTTTTTTGGCCTCTTCAGCTTCAAAGGCGAGCTGCTGAAGTGCGAGATGTAAAGCTGATTTCTCGCTCTTGGCTACTGAATCAGCAACCTCTGCTGCTGCAATCTTTGACCTCCCTTTATGAAGTTCAGATTGTAGAAATGCTATCTCAACTTGTGCTTCTGATTCTTTTTCTCTTGTCCCAACCATTTCCTTTTTAAACTGCTCCAACTCAAGGCTAATCGTTTCAACATCTGCATAGGCGCGAGTAGCCTCTTCGTTGGCTTTGTTGAGTTCCCCCTTTAATTGCCTGAGTTCTGACTCCAATAAACTTACATAACCAGATTGATCCCAATTCTTTCTCTCTTGTAATTCCAGATCTTCTTTTAACTTTTTCACCTCACATACAACATCGAAAGTGACTTTCTCAGAAGAAGCGCGTAGCTCATTTACTTGTTGGAGTTGCACTTTCATTGAATCAATAAGTACAGACTTGTCCAGTAGCTCCTTCTCCAAATCCTGCATTATTTCCAACTGATTTCTCAGAAATTCTACTTCTTCCTTTGCATTTGCAGCTTTTAATTCCAACTCAGCCCCTCTTTCATACAATAGTCTAGTGTTTTCTTCTGCCTCGGTTGCAGTCATACTCAAGTGCGAAACACTCTCATTTAGCTTTGACACATTCCTCAAAAGCTCTTCAGTCTTTAACTTTTCCATGCTCAAAGCAGATTCCATCACTTCTACTTGTGTCAAGGCTTCAAGCTTAGCATCTCTAGCTGCCACTAACTCTCTTTCTGCTACAAGTAGTTCTCCTTGTGTGGACTTCAACTCACTGATGGCGTGTGATAGCTGTTCTCGCGTCTTTACAGACTCCAAAATTTGGTCAGCCATCTCCTGAATCCGCGACTCAAGCTCAACTACATGAATCCTCAATCCTCTACATTCGATCATGTAAATCTCCTTCTCGAGTTCAGAGCTCATTAGCAGGGAGCAGTGTTCATCAGCTGTATTTTCGTGATGGTCTAGCTTAAGAAGTACTTGTTTGTGTGCAGAATCCTTCGCCTCAACTTGAATTTTCAGGTTTGCCAAATCTTTTAACACAGTTGCTATATCTTTTTCTTTCTCCATCTCCTGTAAGTTAAAAGGAAAAAATGAATGAACAATTAACTTCAAATACATCCCTGCTGAAAGCTGAAACGCTCCGCATTAGATGTGATTAGACTTGGTTACTTGTCTGTTTTAAGTCAAACAACTTAGCATGTTACACATCATCAGGATAACCACATCTGCATGAGATCATCTTTTTCTAACTATTTTTAGTTACCTAGTCCTCTAAACAGTCCATACCATCTATTGCAACAACAACTACTACACCTCTATCCTAAGCTAATAGGGGTCGGCTATATAAATTCTCATTAACCATATCACTCAATTTAATCTCATCTCAAACTAATATTATACGTTCATACTCTCAATTACGTCCCAAAAAGCATAAAGATTGAGCTAGAGAAAAATAAACAAACAAGAAACACTTTGTAATTACCACCCTGCGGAGTGTTGCATAGACAGCACAACTATGAAGTACGCAATCTCCTAACGATTCCAGCTGATAATAAACATTAGCACTTAATATACTTAAATTCTAGTCTTAGTGGGAAAATAATGAAAGCAAAAGGGCTTATCTTGAGGGAAGTAGGGGGTAAACTAAGTACAAAATTAAATAATCGACTGAAGCAATCTAAATCTTTTACTGGATAGAGGATATAATATATATGAACTTGATCAGCAGTACTAAGTATACTGTGTGCAAAAGAAAAAGAGTACATTTTTTTGTGAAGCAGTGCATAATTTGGCCAGTAGTTGGCTTACATTGATACATGAACTGAATCTGTTTTTCTTCTTGTCACATGATTTCTCGCCAAACAAAGAAAGCGCGGCTTGCACCGATTCAATTGATTTTGTATCAATCTCTCCCATTACTTCCTTCTTTCTCCAAGAGAAAATAAAACTCCTTTTGCCGATCTCCAATAAAGAAATGAACTTTATTAAAATTTGAGAAAGATGAAGAAGAAATTACCTGAAGTTAGCGAATTAGAAGCAGCAAAGGATTTTTTGATGGTGAGAAGCAATAAGATTGACAATTCATTTGATTTATAAGTAGGAAATTTGTCAGAGAATTGGAAAAACCGACAAGAAAAAGAAATTTCTGTCGCCGTGGAAGGATCCAACGGAGTAGCATTGTTTGTTCCTACAGTAAAACATTCAGCTTTGTTCTATGTTTTGCAATAAATGCCCCTCTGCCGTTTTGAACTTTTGTTTGCGCGCGCTTCCTCTATGTTTCCTCTTTATTCTTCTTCTTTTTCTCCCCTTCTTACTGCTCTTATTTCTTGCTACTGCACATATATCTCATAATAATTAGTACTTCCTCCATTTCAATTTATGTTAACCTATTTGAATTTGTGGTGTAAAATGATACATATATATTTTGTGTATAAAATGAATCATATATAAATCATTACATAAATGTAAATTATTTACAAATAAGGAAAGGGGTCATTCTTTTTGGCACGGACTAAAAAGGAAATAGGTGTATGGGCCAAAAATTATCCTAGTTATGTGTGGTCCAAGTCAACACTAAGAGAACTTTTGAAGGCTGCCACGCGTCATCGATATGATTTCAACAAAAGACGAAGACAAAGGACGAATGAAAGGTCGAGGAGTCAATAGAGATCGAGGTCGAGGTCGAGGACGAGTACTCTCCTTAACAGAGCAGTAACGGCTAGTTTTAGGAATAAAACTTTAAAGCGAATATTCAACTGAATATTCTTGAAATTTGTACTATTAGGATTTTGTGGCCCATATTCCCTTATAAATAGAAAGATATGTAGTTATAGAGGGGGATTGGACACTCATTGTAAAAGAATAACACTTTGACATTCTTTGAAGATTCTTGCTATACATACAAAATATACCTTTTTCTCATATCTGATTTTAACTCTTCTCCCACGATCCAAGAAGAATACGAATATTCAAAAGTTCATCAATCACTTATCATTGTCAGGAGGAATATCGCCGAATTCAATCCTCTTTCGGTTATCTCACTTGTATTTATTTACTTAAATGTCATTATATTTCATTTATTACTATTGAATTATATCTTCTTAGTTCTTGGGTTATTAAATACTGTTGTTGTTACATATTTATTGATATCTGACGGAACTTGTGACATTTTGTCATGAAATCAGTTAAACGACCTTTTGGATATTAATATTGGCTAAGATTAACTCTATTGTCTATTCTATTAGAAACCTAATTGTTTAAACCTAGATCTAAATTTTGGGTCAAACAGTTTGGCGTCATCTGTGGGGATTTTCTCAGACAATCTTTTAGTTTCCATTAGATCTACAACTCTCGTGACTTGCTAATCTAACAAACCACAAAGTTTATCTCTCCTCTCTGTGTATACAAATTCCCATGGCAGGTAACCAAGGAAACGGAACGAGAGCAATAAATAGTGTTCCCCTCAATCTCATGAATGCTATCAACGAAGGCTATGGTATCCATGATGAGGGGGCAATGCCTACGGCCTCTCCAAGACTAGAAAAGTCACCCCCACCTTTATGCAGCACGACAAAACCAAACGGGAAAGGACCCTCCACATATGCGGGAGAGGGGACGCCACCCATAATAAAAAAAACTCTTCAAAGTATGGCTAACTGATACCCTAGTCAGCGTACTCAACAAACAAGCTCCATGCACGACTACAATAACTACGAGAGCCCACGCAGCACGGCGAGGGGACGAACAAGAATTGAAGAAATGAAAAATAAAAACAAGGCGCTCATAGACCAAATGAAAGAGCACTAGGAACGAGTAGACAAGATACTTGGCGCCCCCAAATTACTGCCAAAAAGGGACGCCGGTAGTGACGAGCGCAAAACACAACACGAAATTGATGCTCGCTAGCCAAAGATAAAATAGTTAAATTATCGTTTTCATAAGAATTGGATTTAAATAATGATCTAGTAATTTTTGGTTTAACTGCTATTCAAGATGATCAAAACTTGATTTAGAATGATTAAGAACTACGATTAACTACTAAAGTAAAGCAATTGACAATTGGCTGCAAAAAATAACTAGAGATTAGTAGTGTTGGTTTCTTATCAATGTGAGAAATAAGGGTTTTGATATGATAGGTGCAAGATTGTTATTCTGGATATGATACTGTTTATTTCACTTTTGAGGTTCTATCGATTCTCATGAATTCAATAGATGATTAGCTTATACTTCCTATTCAGACTCCTCTCTCGATTAAATCTAAATCTTTCAAATAAACTAATGTGAAGTGCGGTGAAACTTGCAAGAATATATTGGTAGGAATGATCTAAGAGAAACTTCTCGCGAATATTTTTCAATCATAATTTAAACTGTAACTCAAAAAGCTCTCTCGATTACTTCGAAGAATCACCAAAATAAACTAAGGCATACGCTACGATAATATTCAATAAGATGTTCCTCTTTCGATTAAACACTATAACGAATAAAATCACAACTATATTAAAGCTCCTCCAATAAATTCAAATAATTAAGCAGTAGTCAAATTCATAAACAACAACCAAGTCACCAAATCATGTCAAATCCTAAGGTAAACTACTCCATAATGATGGAGGAAGTCATCACAAATATAATTAAAGACTGAGAAAGCATCAATCAAACGTTACAATCCAAACTCTCGTATTGAATTGATGGAAAAATAATGAAATTCTGTGTCTTGTAGCCTCCACTGCTCTCTCAAAGCTTCCAAGGTCAAAAGTCCTCTAAAACGTATTTTTGGTATATTTATACTATGTAAGAACTGGCCCAGACGAAACTATCCTTTTCAAACCAAAATAGGAGAAATACTCTGTAAAATTTGCACATGCACAGTGCATAGTGCGCCGCCCTACGCAGTGCGCCTGTGGAGAAGTTCAGATTATTGATTTTTACACTCTGTAGGAATTTTGCACTAGTGCCACGTGCCCCTTGGCGCATGGCGCGGCGCGGTAGTGCTTTTTTCTCACTTTTTGACATCCAGACTTGGTTTTCGAGCCCCGAACGTGATCCCGACTTAATATCTTGGGCTTCTACTTAGACTTCAAAGCTCCAAATCATCCATTTTAGCTTCAAACTTGCTTCTTCACTAGAAATCATATCCTACACAACATAACACACGTAATGAGTATAAAGTACTAACAATTAGGCTCAAATACAATCAAAGTATAGTAATTAGAGTGTAAAATGTAGCTAACACACGAGTTCCTAGCCTACAATTAGGTAGGTTCATAGCGAAGAAGCAACTCTACATGCCATACCAAATACCTTCAAGATACTCCCATATCTCAGAATATACGATGGTACAACCTACCTCGAAGACCATGTGACTCATTACATCACCGTTGTGAAAGGCAACAACCTCACCAAGGAGAAAATGTCCTCCATTTTTCTGAAAAGATTTGGCGAAACCCTCATTGGAGGGTATTAACATGGTATTCACAGTTACCATCCCGCTCCATAGAATCGTTCGAAGAAATGGCCGATAAGTTCGTGATGGCACATGCCGGGGCTAAGAAAGCTGAAACAAAAGTGAACGACATATTCACCATCAAACAATCCCTAGGATAAGGACTGAGGGACTTCCTCGCCCGGTTCAACAGGGTAAGGATGAACTTACCAAATATCGGAAGGGATGGCCGTTGCAGCCTTTCAAAATGGGCTGAGTAGAGAGGGTTCAAGAGCGACCAAAAAGTTGCTGAGCCGGTTAGTGAAGTACCCTCCAACTACTTGGGATGGAATTCATAATGCCTACTGTGACGAGGTCAGAGCAGATGATGACGACCTCAATGGATCAACTCGCCGACTCATCTCAGTGCAATCAGAGCCCAGGAACGAACTAAGGGATAATATGAGGAGAGATCATCCAGTCTCGCGACCAAATAGGGAATGACACCAGCCCTATGTCAGGACGCCCGTTACTCCCCCCTTTTGCTATGAAGATGGTTTGTCTAGGCCGAGATCGGGAACTCACAGGAACGATAGAGGTATGCCCCCTTGTTATCTACTCACAATTTTTGTGTTTCACCTACACAGGCG
>AWOL01S0015907.1:132494-181459 GCA_000715115.1 Nicotiana otophora | reverse complement strand
TATATTTTTAATAATCTCAATAACTCTCATGCATTTCATATTCATAACCTCTAAATATTTAATATGTAAGTTTATGATTATTTATTATATGTTCCTCCATATGTACCTATATAAGGACTTTTATGTTTTGAACAAATATGATTCATAGTAACTTTATATTCTGCTTATAATGGTTTGAGCTATCTCTATGTCAAAGGTTGTAGTGGAAAAGAAAAATTATCACTAAGATATGGTATAATTTCTCTTCTTTGTTTTTGTTTAAGGTAAATGCACGAAGATATTCCATACATGTGTGAATCTTAAGAAGAATATTTAAGAGTAAGTGTCAAATAATGAGGTGAAGATCGAAGTAAAGCGTATTTCACAATTCTCATTAATGGTCTTTGATTTTGTCATCTTTAGATTTATGTTGTATAAGTTGAAGTAGTGATTGTTTTTCAAATAATACATAGAGATTTTGATATCTGTTTTTTGTTGTATATATTTATTATCTACAATTGCAATAACTTTGAGTCGTGATTTTATCCGATGTCGAAGTGAGATTTTAATGTATTTTTCTTTTCCTGTTATATATAGATTTATCATTTTTATAAAATATATTTTTACTATATGTTCTTAATTTTTTTGCATCTATTTCTTTTTTTCAATGAACTTTTTTGAATTAGGCATTAATCTATGACATTGACAATTTGTAGATAACTTTAAGTTAACATATAATGTAATCTAATTAATTAAGAAATCACATGTAATAATAGATTATTACCGATCAAAAATTTTAACACTGTGAATGGGGTAGGATTTCAGTATTTTAAAAATCACTAGACAATGAGTTATTAACTTTATGAAATAAAGTATTTTTTATTTTCGGGTTATACTATCGATGATTGAAAACTTAGTGAAGTTCATAATCAACTTGCAAACAATACTCATTATTCTAATGTTAGGATTTACACACAATTAGTTTTGATTCTTATCTTATTAAGTGTGTTATTGAAAGATTTTTTTATTAAAAAAATTAAATGTTCCTGTGAATGCTTGGTGAAATTTATTCTTTGAAGTGTGACATTATCTCTAATTTAATATTACAGTTATTCAATTAAATGTATCCCATAAAAGTATGCTTTAACTACCAGAATAATATAATAAATTAACGGAATAAAAGTTTTAACATTTATGTTTGCAAAGTAAGAAGAGGAGGTCTTCCTAATGATCTTTTGTCAAAAAGTATATATTTTTTCTCATAAAAATTTTCAGCTTCTCAATATACAACTAACAATAATTTAATTTATTTTATTTGTGTAATTGGTAGTTTTAAGAATCTATGCAACTTTTATTTTAATTTTAGGTTTTATTTTTCTTAATCTTGGACTTTCTTAATTAGTTAAAACTTAAGTAATATTCATTGATAATATACAGTTAACTATACATCACATAGATTATTTGCTACAAATAAACTAAATTTATGAATTAAACCAAATGTATTTTATTTATTGGCGATTTGCTTTGTCATAAAAAGAGGGATGATATCTACATTTGTTATTAACTCGATAAATTCTTTTTTAAAATTTTATTGATGTTTCTTAAACCCCGCGCAAAGCGCGGGTAAGTTTACTAGTTAGAAATATATTATAGGAGAGATATGTCCGGAGTCTTCTTCTTTCTTTTTTTAATGAAAATGTTCTTTTCATTGTTATGGTGTAATAAGGTGTAGTTATTGTTGTTTTTAGTAGTGGTTGTGGTGACTTCTGTTGGTGGTGGAATAACTTTATATCGTATGTATATCACGTGTATGTTGTATGTAAGTCACATCTATCACGTGATATACATAAGACATACGAGCAACATGCAGTGACATACAAGTCATTTATACTATGCATGTCACCAATATATCATTGTATGTCATGTGTATGTCAAATATGTCTTATATATACAACGACATACATACGTCATACAATGACATGTGTGCACGGAAGTTGAGGGAGCTATAGGAGAGAACTTTGACAAACTTTTGACGAAGTAACGACGAACTCTACCAGACAACTGTAAACAGGCAAAACTACGATGACCACGAACAGGGTTGGGATAAAGACAATGGCGGTTTGTGGGAGGAGAAGATAAAAGAAGAAAGAGAAAAAGGAATATCATTACAAAAAATCGCTAATTTTGTGGGATTTGTCGGAGGTTGTATATGTTTTATAAAGATATGAGTTAATGTTCATATGGGTTTATTTTCATATATGTCTGTAGGTTTCCTTAAAATGAATTAGTAAAATAATTTACTTGTGAAAAAGTAAAGAAAAAGCTCAAAGTGATGGCAGTTCAAATAAATTACAGAATTCAGACTTTTGTGTTTGAATGTCTCTAGCTAATTTAAGACCTGGATTCTGGAGGTCAACTAATATATTAGCATTTTGGTCCTAAGTGACTCATCCATTGCGGACAAAAGGTTTAACCATATGTTCAAAAGCACATAAGCATTATACATAAGCCAACCTTACACCTCAACAATACAAAATTCCCTTTGTCTTCCTTCATGCAGCAAGAAAGATAGACAGATTTAAAAAGAAGACTGGGCTACCAGTCTTGTTTCCATAATTGCTCCAATAAAATTTGGATTCTATGGTCCAATGAATATGTGCTCGATATCATAGAAGACAAAGAGCAACACGTATTAGTACATATCACTGATACACAGAGGCCTATATCCTTCTTCATGACGGTAGTCTATGCCAAATGTGATGAGCAACTAAGAAACCTTCTGTGGGATGATCTTAGAGCAACTGCCAGTACTATCAATGGTCCATGGAGAGTTGTGGGGGACTTTAATATTATTTTCAATGCTGCAGAGAAACTAGGGGCAGAGATTTTAGAGTTGAGGAAAGTGTTGACTTCATCTCTTGTCTTTCTGATTGTGAGTTACAAGATGGGGGTTATGTAGGATCTGGTTTCACATGGACTGATAATAGAGACCCCCCAAACACTATATGGAAAAGATTGGACAGATTGGTTTACAATGTTGAATGGTTTGATCTATTTGGTGGGACCTCAGTCACGCACATGTCTAGATCCTGTTCTGATCACTCTCCATTATTGATTGCTTGTGGTTCTAGTCCTTCTGAGCATGTTAGGTATTTCAAGTTTCTAAATTTCTGGGCGGATCACGAGAAGTACCTCAATGTGATTCAACAAGCCGGGCTTGGAGAAGATAATGGCAATCCTATGTACAATTTGCATCAAAAAATCAAGAAAGTATGCAGTGCATTAAGCTCTTGGTCTAGAACTGCATTTGGGGATATTTATGAGGAACCAAAAAAACTGAAAATGGAGATTAGAAGACTGGAAGAAGTCTACCTTAATGATAACAACCAAGGCAACATGCTCAAATTATCCAAAGCTAAGGCAGAATTTACCAGATTCCTTAAATTGTAAGATAGTGTGCTTAGACAAAAAGCCAGAGTAAGGTGGTTATCTAAAGGTGATGAAAACACTGCCTTCTTTCATGGTGCCATTCGTGATAGAAGGAAAAAGTTATCCATCATGAAGATCAAAGATTGTAATGGTAATTGGGTGGAGGGTACTACTGAGATAGCTGATGCAGGAGTAAGGTTCTTTCAGGATCTTTTTAGCGCTGATAACACCACTGAAGATCTTCAAGCCTTGAATATTATTAAAAAGGTCATCAATGATGATGATAACAACTTCCTGATGTCCACTCCATCTACTCAAGAAGTCAAAGACAATGTCTTCTCTATTGATCCTGATAGTGCACTAGGTCCGGATGGCCTTAGTGGAAGATTCTATCAAACTGCTTGGTCTGTGGTTGGTAATGATGTTCATAGAGCAGTGGTGGCTTTTTTCCATGGGGCTGTCTTTCCTAGGTTTTTCTCTCATACTTGCCTGGTGATGCTCCCAAAAGTTGATTCTCCCCAAAGCTTCTCAGATATTAGACCAATTAGCATATGTAATGTTACCGGAAAAATCATTGCCACGGTTATCAATGCTAGACTTAGCTCCCTCTTGCCTAAAATCATCTCTACTAACCAAAGTAGCTTTGTGAAAGGTAGAGCCATCACTGAAAATATTCTTCTGGCTCAGAAAATTATTTTTGATATTAGAAAACCTATGAGAGGTGGCAATGTTGTTATTAAACTTGACATGGCTAAAGCATATGATAGAGTCTCCTGGCCATATCTATGTTTCATGTTAAGACATCTGGGTTTTGCTGAGGAATGGATTAATCTTATATATAGGTTCATTTCTAATAACTGGTACTCTCTGATAGTCAATGGTAGCAGGCATGACTTCTTTAAATCCAGCAGAGGTCCTAGACAAGGTGATCCTCTTTCTCCTTCTCCTTTTGTCCTCAGTGCTGAATTATTGTCTCAGATGCTCAATGCTCTCTAAAACAATAGGAGATTCCATGGTTGCTACATGAAGAGACAAGGCCCTCAAGTCAACTATCTGGCCTTTGCTGATGATACTATCCTCTTCACTAGTGGTGAAAAGCACTCCCTCCAACTTATTCTAAATATCCTGAATACGTATGAAACTGTTTCTGGCCAATTGATAAACAAGAACAAAAGATGCTACTCTATGACTGAGAATACCCCTCAGAGCACTATCAGAAGAGTGGGAAGGATTCTTGGTATGAGGTTTGATAAACTCTCCATGAGGTATCTAGGCTGCCCTATCTACTATGGGAGAAAGAAGATCTCTATCTTTGCGGATATGGTTACTAAAACCATCAACAGAGTTAGAGGTTGGCATCTAAAATTTTTATCTAGTGGGGGTAGGGCTGTCCTCATTAGACATGTTCTCCTAGCCATCAATACGCACACGCTGGCAGCTGTTCATCCACCTAAAGGGTCACTAGATATGATTGAGAAGTTTATAGCCAGATTTTTCTGGTCTGGCCAAGAAGAGGGGGAAGATACCACTGGGTCTCCTGGTCTATCTTGTGTTTCCTTTATGAAGAGGGGGGGAGTTAATTTCAGAAGGCTTGAAGATATTAATCAGGCTTTCACGGCTAAACAATGGTGGAACCTGAGAACCAGTAATTCCCTATGGTCTCAATTCATGAAAGCCAAATACTTTGGCAATGAGCCTCCAATCAACCTTCAGTGGAGGAATAGGCAATCGCATAGTTGGAAGGCCATGAGTAAGTTGAAGAGTGAATTGGAGCCCTGCATCCAATGGGAATTGAAAAAAGGGAATATCAGTTTTTATTTTGATAACTGGTCCAAGCTTGGTCCTCTACACAATAGAATGGGAGAAGCTATTGTACAGGATAATATCAAGGTCAATGAAGTTTTAAATGAGGGTCTCTAGGACTGGTCCACTTTAAACATCCAGCCTCCTGATAATGTGAAAGATCAGATTTCAGCTTTTCAAATCAATCTTCATCCTGATGAAAATGACTCCCTAATCTGGAATGAAACTCAAGATGGAAAGTTCTCCATAGCCTCTGCCTGGAAGAAACTAAGACAGAGGAAATAGATCTCCCAATTTGATAGCATGATCTGGCACAAAAATGTGCCTTTTAAAATGACATGCATTACGTGGAGAGCTGTCCATGATAGAATTTCCACCGATGATAGAATTAAAAAATTTGGCACTAATATTATTTCTAAGTGTTGTTGTTGTACAAGTTTAAATATGCAACCTGCAGAAGAGTCTGTTCAACATTTGTTCATCAGTGGACGATATGCGCAGCTCATATGGGACTACTATGCTGGCAAGATTGGCATTGTATACAGGGGAGTACCACTTAGAAACTTGCTTGTAAATTACTGGAATCATAATACTGCTAACTCTGTGGCTGCCTATATTTTGCAGGATACTTCCACCTATAGTAATATGGGATTTATGGAGGTCAAAATGCAACTCTAAATATGAAATGGAGAGGCCAACAGTTGCAAGATCTATCTCACTGATCAACTTTAATATTATACAAATTGTCAAAGCTCAATTCAGGAAATTGGATCTCAACTACACATAGGAGAACCTGTGCAGAGTTTGGGAACTACCTCTAATGGAAACTAATACCTATGTGGTGAAATAGATTAAACCACCTATCTTGTTCGTGAAACTTAACAGTGATGGTTCATGCAGAAATGGTGAATGTGGAGGAGGAGGTGTAGTTAGGGACAATCTGGGCAAATTTATAATGGCCTACTCCATTCCGCTGGGGCAAGGTACAAGCAATTGGGCTGAGGCATGTGCTTTCTTATTTGAGATCAAGTGGTGTATAGAAAAAAGGTTCAACTTAATCATTGGTGAAACTGATTCAATGTTACTACAAAATTATATCTCTGGCAACTGGACCATTCCATGGAGAATCAAAGAAGCAGTCCAAGATATTAAGAAACTCATTAATAGACAAGGTATCTTCACCAATCATTATTTTAGAGAGGCCAACCAAGTCGCAGATAGAATGACCTCTCTAAGCCACAATCAGGAAAACCAGTACATATGTACAAATTTTTGCTCTTTACCTAGTCAGATTAAAGGACTTTCGAACACAGATAGATGGCAAATGCCTTCATTTCGAGTCAAGAAGAGCAGACCAAGCATGCTCACGTTCGAGCCACCTTGAACTCCCAGCTTTGTTGCCACTTTATTTTAGGGTCAACGAGTTTGTTCATAGCTAGGGAACTGTTATGTTTACAAATCTTGAGTCATACTAGTACAGGCTCCAAAATGTATATGAAGGTAAGGCCTAGTCCCCCTTCGGCAACTTTGTTTTGCGCACAGTGGTAATAAAATTGTGACTCGTATTTGAAGTAAAAAAAAAAAAACCATCCTTACACCTCCTTCATTTTACTTTTGTGTTATAAAACAATAAAAGAAGAAAGAATATTGCAGAAAATTACATTTTGTACTCTCTTAACAACTCGCAATTCTTTTCATTTTTTCAATCCACTAAAACTCAAGAATGGGTTACTACTGACTATACACTCTTCTAATAATTTCTCAATAAGCTGAAACTCAAATGTCCAGATTAAGGTGCCACAAGTCTTATGATGTTGAGTTTAAATCTAACAAATAATATGGTAGTAATTATGATATTAGGTTTTTGCAAATCTTTCTATAGCTATAGATTTGCTACTTGTGTTAAGCATTAATTAGTAAAAAAGTGCATGAGTAAGGCTTGCCTTTATCATCTTATGGACATCGTTGTTTTCAATAAATAAATAAAAAAGAAGAAAAAATATACAAAATACCACTCACAATAAAAGCTGTGACAATTTGAAAAGATAAATAAAAAACCAAATCATATTAAAATGAAGTGGAAGAAGCTAAAGTTTTATGAAAACTGACCTCATGTTCTTTCATCCAAAATCCAGCTGCTAAATAAAACTTCTTCACATCCTTTGCAGCCTTACTTGAATCTCTTCTTTGGTATGTACAAACGGTATGTAGTGGTTTATTTTCGCAATGGAAGAAGTATACCCATCTCCTCCAGGACTTATATACAAAGAGAAAATAAAAGAGTTTTAATCACATGGCTATAATTAAAGTACCAGATATATAATATAATTGGCATCCTGCAGCACGAGCAAATTGCGCAAAAGTTAAATAATTCTTTAATTATTGTCTAGTGATCATGGAATCATTTCCCATTCTTCACATAACGCGTTGTCTTTAAATTCTTTATTCTTTACTTTAAACAGGACATTGTGTTTTTTATATTCCTCTTGTACTATCTTAGATTATAGTCCAACTTCGCTTCTCAGAACTCACAAACTTAATTCTTTGACCAAGTCTTCGAAAGTATAATGTCTTCATTTGAAAGAAACAATTGCAGCTTATAATAATGTATTTACATATCTAAATCTTGTTTTCAAAACTGGATCAATATATCCAATTTAAAACACAGAATCAGTCAAATTAACTCTGGGAAGGGAACTCCCATTAATTTGAGAACGAAAGAGTTGATAATCCTGCGTGATTTGTAGACACACTTTTGCCCTTCCACACATGAACAAAAGTAGGCCCTCATCATATGAATGGTAATTAATTAATCTGTATAACTCTATTGGATAAAATATGTTATGACACGCTGCCATCCGAGAAAGGGATACGTGGAGCCCAAGACAGGGAGATGACTGAGAACTGAAGACAATTGTTTCGTTTATCACCGGGAAGAATAATGCTCATAAAGATGTGATAAATGCTCTTCTCTCACTAGCATTCAATAGAGAATATTCATAGCATTAAGAACAGTTATCTGTTACAAGAAATTTGACATTTATGTTCACTGTTGCATCTTCATAAATGCCCCTCATAATTGACATTAAAGAAGGGCACGACCCTAAGACTTTCTTCATAGCTATAAATAGTGAACTCAGTTGTCATTGTAAGGAGGAGAATTTTCTGGCAAACTTATACTACATTTTATACAAAGCTCAATCCAATTTTATCTTCTGATTTCTCAATTCTTTTGTTGTTGTGCCCGGAAACCTTATTCCGGGAATTGTTGCTTCTGTTGTTTCGTCTATATCTTAAGGCTAAGTATTGCGCAACTCTTCAATTATTTATTTATTTCAGGATTAAATTAATTCACTTATCTAAAAATCACGTATAAATTCAACTGTACTGTTTTACGGGTAAACAATAATTTACCATTATAAACTCGCATTTAGCGTCCATTTGGACAAATGCTTGAGAGAATGGATGGTATAACTATAATGTTCACCTGATTGTCTAGAATCATGTTTCGTTGTCCTATTTTTCAAATTCGCACGACGGTTGATGTTGGGCATATTTGTGTACATTTTAATATTTCTTTACTCATATTTTTATCACTTTTTAGTTGTATTTCGTTTGAATATGTCCAATATTCTTCAATTATGAAGAACCTACTAATTACTTGAATTTTGGTGAATTAGGAAAATTCTGGATCAAAATAGGAGAAAACTTTGATTAAAGTTCTATGCATGACGTGACTTTGGCAGTGATTATTTTTAAGTAAAGGATGGAAGGTGTTGAAATTGGGTGGAAAGATTCCAAGTTGCATGAGGCGGCAGACTCACTGGTTCTAAAGCTGGGATAGCGCCTAGCGCTGGCCTGGACCTGTGTTACGGAAATTTTACTATTTCGTCCGGAATAAGGTTATTTTGGTTATACACGGTCCCAACTCGTATGAAAGGGGTTTTAAATCTAATTTGAAGGATATCTAATATATTTTTGGGAGGAGAACACGTCACTTTGGAGGTAGAGAATACATACCACACTTGGAGGAAGCTTCTAACTAGTTTTTCTTTTCTTATCTTCTTTTAATCTCATAATTTATTAGTTCTAGAGCTGTGGGTGTTATATGAACGTTGTAGTTTGAAGTTTAAATTGTTTTTATTATTTTATTATATTGATTTATTTATTTATTTTTGTTCTTAATTATTTAATTGTCTGATCGCGTATTGAATAATATCTACGAATCTCGGATTGAACTCGAGAAAGGGAATTTTAGATGGCATATAGGATTGAGTAGATCAAGATCGTGAACCTGAATTATGGGGAACGGATTTGCGGTTAGGATATGGATATACTTAATCGTCTTGCTTGGTTACTATACGAGAATTATTAATGCGTTCTTGTTAACCCTAATTCCATAGGAATAGGCGTTAGGTTAGCTTGAATAGGCGAGCAGTTCTTCGGGAGAATGCTACGAGTAATATTAACACTGTCAATCAATAAACCAGATAAATTAATTTGACAATTTAAGTAAAAAACTCAACGGAATTGCTAGCTAACCCATAGCTCTAGAACATTTTCTCCCATTGAATTTGTCTAAGCTTGCCGACTTATTTTCTGTAATCGCTTAGTTTGCTACTCTAGATTAGTTTTAGTTAAATATTCATACTTTAAAAAATAACTTGAATAGATTAATTATTTTAGTTTAATTTAGTTGATAGGTAATCACTAGTCCTCGTGGGAATGATACTCTACTCACTCTTTATTACTTGTCGACCATGTATACTTGCACGTATATTTTGGGGCAATAAATTTTTGGTGCCGTTGTTGGGGACTTAGAAATTAACTGTTTAGACAAATTAAACTTCCTTTTTTCCTATTCAAGTTCTATTTTTTTTGTATTCTCCCTGACATGGCATCTTTGAATAAATCATTGTGGTGTGATAAGTATTCCTGTTTTGTTGATCCATGTCCGTATTGCAAAGGACCTCACTTCTGGAAACATTGTCAATATATTCTCAAGGACGAGTTGTGTACACCATCTTAATTTTGTGATGTTTGCGAGGGTAATTGGAAAAGTTGTCCTAAGTGTTTTTATCCTATCCTGAGCCCATATTATGATGATTCTAATAATGCTTGTGCTTTTGTTAGTATGAATCGTTACAGAAAATTAATAGAAGAATATGGGGGACTTTGTGATGGTCTTATGAACACGGTGATACAAATGATAGAAGGAAGAACTGAGCTCAGATAAGAGATATACCAATTTGGCTAAAATATCCATGACCTACTGTTGTCCTAAATTGCACACACAAGTATACGCGGTCAACTAAGTAATAAAGAGTGAGTAGAGTATCAACTAAATCAAGTGATTTCTAATTTATCGAGTCAAGAACAATTTTAAGGTGATTTTTGTTTGATTAATTCTACGAATGATAATTGCAAGTAAAAAAAAACTAATGAACTAGCACACTTAGCACGAAGGATTTTAATTCAATGAGAAATAATATTTCAGGATTATGGCTGGCTAAACAATCCTGTTGAATTCTTCAATCGACTCGACTTAATATTTTATCTGGGTTATTAACCTGCAAGGACAATAATACTCGTAGAAATTTAACAACTTCTACTCGCCTATTCAATTTATTCTAAACCCTATATTCCTATGCGATTAGAGATAAAAAGAACGCATTCACGATGTCTTGCACAATTGGCTAAGCACGGTAAATACGTATATTTTTATCCGTATTTGCAAATCAATTCCCCAATGACTAGGTTCAAGATCGCGCTCTATTCAATCCTATTGCAATCAAGAATTACCTCTTTCAAGTTCAACTCAAGAATCATAAATAGTATTTCACTGTTAGCTACGCAGTAAAATAATTAGGCTCAGGATATGAATAAACAACCCAATATGATAAATTAAATCGTCAAATCAATCTCCGAATATCAACATTCATGTAAAACCATAACCCCAGAATAAACGAGTTTAGCCACCCATAGTCATAGTAGCAATCTCAAATAATTCCCTAGAATACATAAAAATCAAAAGAAAAGAAGGGAAAAGAAGAACTCAAGATGAATTCCACGGTTCTCGGACTCTGTGATAGCTTTTCTCCGCTTCCTAGTGTGTTAGATGACCTAAAAGAGGCGTTTTTGGCCTATATATTGCGTACAAAAGTCGTGGGCTAAAGTTTTCCTTTTCCTATTCCGGCTCAGCTTCAGGGATTTATGCTGGGGTGGATGCTTCGCGTTCGCCTCAGCATCAACTTCTCAGCATTGCATGTCCTTCATCTCTGCTGTGCCCAGGTGCGGATGCTTTGCATCCACCCTCTGTTCCTTCATCTCTGCTGTGCCCAGGTGCGGATGCTAAGGCAGATGCCTTCTCCCGACTTCACTGCCAAGGATGCACCAAATACACTTTTTTCTATGTTGGATGCGACACATCCACCCTCTTCTCCTATATCTGGAGCACCTTTTCTTCTTATGTTTGCACTCCAAATATCCTAAATCATCACACATAACTTAATTAGTCATAAAACCAATAATTAACACATGTTGTGCATTTTAAAGATCAAATAGCACTAAAAAGCGATTAAAACATGGGTAAAGTAACATTAAAACATTTAGAAATATGCCCAACATCACCACCCCACACTTAAACCTTTGTTCGTCCTCGAGCAAAGTAAAATCAACCTATAGACCAAACAAAATTAAGCTTATCACTATCAAGCCACAACTTTTCTATTAAGCTCAAGCACACCCATGACTTTGGTTGATACCAATAATTAGCTCTTTGCATATACTTTCTTTACTTACCTTCCCCTATTTAAAACATGCCAAGCACAATATTGAACTGTAAAAAATAATCAAATAACAAATTCAGGACATCTCAACCTCAGAAAATAGCTCCCTAGCATAACTACTTTCAGGCTAACTTACTCACTCTGACTGAGGAGCTTAATAAAGTCATCTATCCATCATGAAATATGCGCCCTCACCATAAATCAAAGAGAGATAGTCCACACACTCAAATAAAATTCAAACGTAATTTAAGGACTTCAAACAATGGAAGAAATCACTCACTCTCTTAACGAAGTTCACATGCGCACAAAAGGTACCATGGGCTTGCCCATTGTGTAAATCTCTACTAATGTAGGCCTGTTCAATCTAAAATCAATTAGTACTTTATTGTGGTTGTAACATGGGCTAAGGGACGGGTATGATATATATAAAAAATAGTGGTTAACCCTCATGAGTACTTTAACACGACAAGTAATCACTTTAAGCACAATTTTCTTCAACCCAACTTCTAACATCACAAACAACATCACCCCCAAAACTTTACATTTTTCTTTAAGCACTATTTTGACTCACACTCACTAGCAAGGATAAGATGTATTATTGCTTTTGCAATTTTTTTTTCCAGTTTGTTTTTCTTTCTTTGATCTCTGCTAGTGGTATATTTCTTACAACACAAGTGCACCTTTCTTCCTTTCATTGGTTCCACTTGAAAGTCACCCAAGTTTTCCCTTACTTTTTCTAGTGCTTATTTTACAAGTTAAGTGCTTTAAAAGGTACAAGGATCAAATGTCTCAATTAAGAACAAAAGGGTATAAGCTCGTAATGTGAGTACCAAATAAAAGGTCTACATGCTCAAAAGGGTTAACTAGGGATAGCATTTATTTGTGGTAGCATTACAATTCAAAAAGGATCAAAGAAGGCCTAAAATCATAATCGAGCAGAACCTAGGATTTCGTTTCAACTCACATGCATGGCAAGTTCTAGATACAAATGTATTACATGGAACTACACAAAAATTCTCACCACACTATAGTACATGATTCAATTAGGATGGCTACCTTCTAACTCTCAATCAAAGCAAGTACAAAGGCAAACCATAATTTTAATGCACAAGGCACAACAGTTAGCACATGAGTCAAGAAAATGAGCCTAAGCGTCACAAAACAAGCCATTTCATTTTTCAAGGCACAAGTAGTTCTAGAAAACTCATAAGAAAAGTTATAATCCACATGCCCAGGTCTAACTCTATTGGTATCAAACAAGTCATTAAGTATGCCGAATTCAGTCTGAGTCTCTATATCCTACACTACTCTAAAAATAAAAAGTACCCGGTTCAAAAAATTCATCCCTTAGAAAAGAACCGGTGCCCAAAGAAAAATCAAGAGAATTACTACCTATCCTATCCTAATAAAATCAAAAGAAAATCTTTTTGGTATTTTTAATCGGACCTTAATACCTCAAGAAAGTTGTCCAAGAGATCCATCGTAAGTAAAAGTCCGAGCTTTTTTCTGTTTTTTTCCTATATTTTTAATTTTTTTGAAGAAACTACTCTAAACTAGACTACTTCTAGCTACGGGTTAAAAACAATAATGAGAATTTTTTTTATTACACTCAGAAAGTAATTCCCCTACCCTACACATATATTATGATAGTCCTCGATGCATGATCATAGAGAAAAATAAATATATGTACAATTCCAAAATTATCATACGAACTTACAGAAATCGTCAAAATACCAATCCGAGATTGTTTACTAAAAATGTTGATCGTGGTCAACTCTAGCCACTTTTAAAGTTAAAATTACATTTTCTTTAAAAATTCACATTTAAACTTTCTGGAAATCGACACGGACCATGCATGCAAGTCATAAATCATCAAATAGAGCTATAAAAGGTCTCTAAGTATAAAATAAGGAGCTAGTACTCAAAACGACCTATCTGGTCATTGTAGTTGAGGGGGACATCACCTCAATACATACTGGATGGATCTCACATATTGCTGCTGGTTACTGATAAGTGGCGATTGGACCACTTATTCTAGTCCTTTTTGCTTTTGTTTTTGTACTCTTTAATTATAATATGAAATTATTTATGGTGTGCATTACTAGTATTTTAGTTATAAAGAGTCGTGAAAAGAATTGAAATCAAATGAAGTGGAATTGAGCATAAAAGAGTTGAAGAAGTGGAAATGCATTCAGTGATCTCACATCTGCGGAACATTGGTCGCATCTGCGGACTCACATCCGCCAGAAAGAACCCGCATTTACGGAACTACTAATGTTCCCCTGAGATCACACCTGCTTATAGCCATCCAAATGTGCAGAGCCGCTTGTGTGCTGGAAGTTTGCATCTATGGAGTCGCTTCTGCGATGAAATATCTACTTATGCGGAGTAGCCAGTATCCCACAATACTCGCTCCCACGAGCAAATTTCCGCATCTACGGTTCCACACTTGCGAGGATTCTTGTGTAGGTGCAGCTAACGGGTTTCAGTTCTGGACAGACTTGATATTTCACATTTTCTTGATCTCAAACCCATAGACACTCAACTTAGCTCATTTTGGAATATATCTTTGGCACTTTGGATAGAAAATAAAAGCTTGGGAGCTAGGGTTTCTTGCACCATACGTGGGGGTTGAATATTTGAAGATTTGAATGAGAAATTACTTACTCTTTTACTCATTTCTTCAATTCCTTTATTATGTATTGAATATCAAAATGTGTCGTATTTATTCCAATACTTGAAACTTGTTATGGAAATATTCATTGTAAACATTTGGATTAAAATTCTTGTTATGCTTATATATTGAATGATTTTTATTAATTATGAAGTGAGTTAATTATTTCTTTAATTATTCTTGTTCTTTAATATTTTCAAAGAGATTCGCTAACCCTAGGACTCGCCCATTAACTTTGAATTAATCTTGGAAAAGACAAACTCGGGGTTGGGGAAGATTAATCAATAAGAACTTGAGACGTTAACCATCATTTTATAGATTCTACCAAGGGATAGGATCAAACTACTTGTAGCCACATTTGGGTGTACTTAATTCACTTAATTGTTATAGGGATAATTCAATTAGGAAGTTTTGTTAGTATTCAGAAGAATCTAATATAGAATTATTATCCAAGGCTAATTAACATAAACTCGCTCATATTTGTAAAATTGTGGAATACATTGGATTATTACTTGAGTGTAATTTTCCTTGTATTGATGCTTGTAGCTATTAATCATTTTAATTTCTTTTTAGGTTAGTTTACATTTTCGCATTAGTTATAATATTTTCTCAAAATCACTATTAGTGTTTGAATTAGTATAATAAGTTATAATTCTCATACTTGCCTAATCGCCTACATATTTTTTCCTGTGGGATTGGACCTAGACTCATAGTTGGGTATATTATATTGCATGCTATCAGATACACTTACTCTTTGTGGAGTGGATTCAGACATTATCAAAATTGGCACCGTTGCTGGGAAATAATTTGGCGCTCTTAGTTTGTTTGGGAAGTAAGCGTACATGCTTGGTCCAAACTTGTGAATATTTGTCTAGTCATTTTTATTATTTTTGTTTATTTTCTTATTTGTTTCTTAGTTTTTGTAAATGACATCATATAATGAAAACTGGTCAGATGGTAGTTGTTCATGCTTTGATGACCCTTGTCCTTATTGTGGAGGATCACAATCACGAAAAAAATATTCAAATTTTCCAGGGGATAGATTGTGCACACAATCTCAAACCTATGAGTGGAGTATATGTGATAGGTGTTGCGTTCAAAATGGATATTGAGATAATTGTGCTTATTTGTCCATCCCTTCCCCGAACCCCTACTATGACGATTCTACTTTTAGTTTTGACAATTATAGGGGTATGGAAGTAGAAGAAGTTGAGCATGGTCAAAATAGAGAGTTTAAGTTCATGATGGAATGTCTACTTGACTGAGGAAATGAAAAGCAAAAATTCTTGGAGGAGTAGTTGGAAAACGTTCTCCAAAATGGCTTGACACTTGAAAACGAAAATGCTTCTTAGGCACTTGAACAAAACCAAGAAGAAGTCTCAAATGCTCAAAGTGAGAGGATGATGCTCATGTTGGAGGCCATTCTTGAAAATGAGGAGAAGCAAAACATGGCACTCGAGGACTTGAAATAAGAATTAAATCAGAATGATGAGACTATCCACACATTGGAAGATTAAATGAAACCATTGTTTGAGGCTCATAATGCTTTTCAACTTGAGAGTGTGAAAAGAGGTCAAGAAAAGTCCAACTTTGAGGAAGAAAGTGAGCTTCATTTTAAGCAATCAGGAATTGAACATCTGCCAACTGACTCTATGTTTGTTGGTGATGCGGAGAAAAAAATAGAATTAGAGGCAACAAGCATAATTAAAAATATGGATGAAAGTGACTCTAGTTGAGGGGAATAAAAGGATGTCAAAGTCCGAAACAATTTGCAATTGGGAAGTTGATGTCTCATTCCAAGCATTTTTAACTTTGAAATTTTATGGTGATATGTGCATTGAGCCACGTGAATCCATGTGGGAGTGAAAAAAAGACAGACATGAGCCATACATCTTGCAATTTAAAGTTCAAGATGACAAAATGACATGTCTCAAATGAAAGCTAACAAATGCAAAATGAAGCAAATGGCATTTGTCTTGTTCATCAACATATCACTCCCTGCCGCTCGTGGTAAAAAACTTGAGTCCACGTTAGGTGCCCAATTCATATCTTCCAAATGGCGAGAAAAGTGGTGAAGTTGGTAATTATCGTGCTACGAAACTAAATGCGGTGCTTGGTGAGAGTCAACCCATTATTTTCAAAATATTAATTCATTTTTGTAATTTTATTTTTAGAATAGTTTATTATCTTATTTTTGACTAATATGAAAAGTTTGAGAATTTTTGTAGTTGATTTGAGCAGGTCAGAGTGTACAGACAGCCCCAAACCAGTAGCTACTGAAAATCACAGAAGCAATGCTTCGCGTTTGCGATGGTACGTCATGGTCGCGAAGAGCAAAATGTTTCCAACAATTTGTGTTCACGATCTTTTGGAAATTTTTAACTCTACATGAAGGCGATAATGCCCTTGAGACCGCGATCTGTCAGGTAATTTTAAGACACTTAAAACACTTGAAACCAGTTCAACACCCCCTCTTTGCCTCAAGAAACAGTTCTCCTAAATCCCCTAACCCCAAAATCTACCAGTTATCCTTTTGCTTCAATTTCATTGCAATCTTCACTTATCATTCTCAAGGTATGTGTCTTTCTCTCTTGTCTCTTAACTATATCTTCCTTTTCTTGCTGTGATGTGATAGAAGAGGAACTATGTTTTCTTTATGCTTGGGGTTGAAATTTTAAGTCTTTGATGTTAATCTTGTGTGTGAAATTATTCTTGCATGCTGGGTGAGATTAGTTGAGAGTTTTAGTGATGTTTTTTGTGAAACAAGATTCATGAGTCAATGATGTGAAATTGCTAAGAAAATTGAATGGCCACCTTGTGTTTGATGAAATGTCTGAAAGAACTATTTCTAGGCAAGGAACAAGACCTTCACGATCGCGATGTCCCATTCCATGATCGCATAGGTATAATTTTGCTGATGAGAAAATGTCCCTTTGCGATCGTGCTAGATTTTCCGCAATCGCAAAGCTCTGAGTCTGCTAAGAAAACAAATATTTTATTCTTTGCAATCGCGATAACCAATTCTGCAATCACGATTCAATATCCCCTAAGCAGAAAAGCAGTAGCTCTGCCTTTCTTGATCCTGAGGCTTTTTGAACCCTTTCTTTGGCCTAAATACATCATAAAATAGTGATGTAGGTATCGATACAAGTGTTTAACATGCTTACACCTTTGTATGTACTTTGAGCTTGAAAATGGCTTTTACATCAAATTAAAATGTTCAAGAATATGCCAACCAAGTTGCCCAAGAGGAGTACTTTGATCGAGGCACATTTTCCTCACTAAAGTGTAACCACCATATGACAAACAGTTAAAGAGAAACATTATTAAGGATAAAGGCATTCTTTTGGCCGACCTTGAAGATAGATGGCCCGAGTTCTATGGAAGGTTGGTGACGAATGGATGGATGTGCTTTGCTGAGGAGCCAAGAAAGTCCAACTACGAAGTGACAAGGGAATTTTATGCTAACACCTTAGAAACCGACTTCAAGGATGATTTGGTTGTCACTTTCATAGGCAAGCATGTCCGTTTTGATCCAGAATTGATAAATGGCTACTACAACCTCTGTCACGACCCAAATCCCACCATATGAGTCGTGATGACACCTATTCTCTAAAACTAGGTAAGTCGATCACTCACAAATATTAAATCAACAAAACATAATATAATAAAGCAAAGTTTAACATAAATACGGAAATAGAGGTCACACAAGTCAAAGTGGCTATAATCAAATTATCTCCCAGAACTAGATAGTACAGAGTCACGAGCTCTAACGGAATATATAAGAATATCTTAATGTACAATAATGTTCGGATAAAAAAATGACAATATCAATTTAAGGATAAGACTCCAAGGGATTATGACAGTCAATTCAACTCTACCTTGAATCCTCACGGTCAGGTAAGCTCTCACTGCCTAAGTCCGCTGCCTTCAACACCTAGATCTGCACAAACATGTGCAGAAATATAGTATGAGTATACCATGATCGGTACCCAGTAAGTATCAATACTAACCTCAGTGAAGTAGTAATGAGTTCATGTCATGTGATACTCACTAGTCAAAATAACCTGTGCAATAAACCAAAGACTAAAAACAAAAGTATAGCAGAAAATAATAGCAATAACCTCATCAAATTAAGTGATAGCAATTTAATGCAAGTAAATGCTCCGTTTTTCAACAACAAGTCAGCACCAAGAAACACACACAAATAGAACCTCGTGCCCATATTTTTATCACAATAATAATAGCCACCCGAATCACTCCACCCTGACAAAATCACAATAGCTACCCGTATCATTCCGCCCAGACAATATCACAATAGCCACCCGTATCGCTCCGCCATGACAATATCACAATAGCCACCCATATCACTCCGCCCTGACAATGTTACAATAGCCAACCGTATCGCTCCGCCATGACAATATCACAATAGCCACCCATATCGCTCCGCCTAACATGCCAGCATGCGCCAGAAAAATCACAAAACAATAATGGCAAAGTTTCATCACGGATATGAGTTTATGATTTATCAACAAGGTGGACAAGGATAAAAACATGGTAAAATGCGGATTGGTATTTAACAAATAAAGTATTACCACAACTAAGACAAGTGTAGTGATCAAGTTCACATTGCCAAAGTGATGGAGCATATTTCATATACAATACATCCCCAAATTAAGGCATATTAATAGCCTAAGGTCTAATCCGATCCTAATCCACAAATAGAAATCCCATGCCTCTCGAGTCGGACTCCGAACGGGTCAAGTCTAGCCAAAAACAACTCAATAATATCATAAGGCTATAGAAGTCGATTCCAATTAATAAAGCTTCAATATTTATCAAAAATAAAAAAGTCAACCAATAAGTCAACCCGACCCACCTCACGGAACCCGACAAAAGTCACAAATTCTGAACACCCATTCGAATAAGAGTCCAACCATACTAGTTCACCCAAATCCGACTCCGATTCGGGATTCAAATCCCTATTTTTCATTTTAGAAAACTTTTGCCAAAATCCTCAATTTTCCTCATATAGATTCATCAATCAAATGCTAAAATCGAGGATGCAATCATGAATAATAATCAAATCCGAGTCAAGAATACCTACCCAATCTAAATAGTGAAAAATCCACTAAATAATCGCACAAATCCGAGCTCCCAATCTCAAAATATGATAAAATAACTCAAACCCTCGAAATAGAATATTTAAGTCTGCCCAGGGGTCCCCTTTACGACAACGGGATTTAGTTTACGATCACGAAGCGCAAGTCGCTGCTGCCACCAAAAGACCCTATGCGAATGCGAAAACCTGCCCACGATCATGGTACAAAAGACCTCAGGCGTACTCGAAAGCGGTGCTTCTCCGCGAACGTGAAGGATAAGCCACCTGCCTTCCCTGATCCAGACAGAAACCAATGCGATCACGAACACCAAGCTTTAACCCCCAGTCGCCCGGGATCACGACAACGCCAATGTGAATGCAAAGTACAAGAAGATGCTAGCCACAAAACACACTTCGCGATCACGTTAGCTCTTCCGTGATTGCGATGAACACCAGAAAACCAGCAACTCCAAACATACACCTTTATACACAAAGCTTATTCGGAATAGTCAAATTTATAATGAATAACTCGGGACATGAGAAATAAGAAATTGGCCCATTATACTTGAGACTTACGAGAACATCGCGAGATTCAATTCTAAGATAGAAGTTTAGCCAACATACCTCAAATTTGCCCCTTAGTGATACTACAATGATCCACTACACAACGAAACTTCAATCTACAATAACAACATCCAATGGGACCAATATTAGTAACAAATTCCATAATTTAGACTAGGCATTTTATCAAACACCTAATAGACATAAATCTCTATATTTCTTAACCATAGAATTAGTTCATCCAACTACCACCATTTACCAACAATTTATCCCACCATCATTCTTAAATAATTTATAACTTCCAACATCACATGCATAACCATCCATCCACACTTAACCAACAAAATTCCATCAAACAATCATCTTTCAATCTCCACAATGGCTAAGTTTTTAAATTTGGAACTTATGGCTTCCAACCACCATCCCATAAGTTCCAATACTTAATTATTTCTAATATTCCTATAATAAATCCACACATATAAGTCTAAGGGTGTAGGATTACCTTTTGGAAAAAATCTTGCAAAACCCTCCATTAAGTTCTTCAAAATATTTCTTGAAAGTCTAAGGATTTAATGGTGGATTGAGTTACTTCTAGTGTGGATATGATATGATTCACACCAAGACAATGGGTATTTCTTACCTTGAAGATGGGAGGAGTTGGGGGTCCTGAGAGAGTGGAGGAAAGCTTAAAATTCGTCCAAGTGAAATGGGGAAAATGAGCCCCCGAATTGACTTAAAAGGACCTTAAGCTGGGGCACGCCCTGTCTGGCGAAGTGAGCCTCACTTTGCTATCCACAACATGCAAGGGAATACATGATCAACACCCGGTTTGGCGAAGTGAGCCTTGCTTCGCTGTCAGCCAAAATAACTAGGTGGTCTGACTTTAGTAATTTGATCATAACTTTTTGTAGGGCTACAATTTACGGGCAAAATTCATGGAAAATATCTTTATATTATGAGAGTTATACCCATTCAAAAGCAGGTGTTGTGCAAATTAAGACACCTTTTCCACTTAATATTTCTAATTCATTCCAAACAACTTCTTCCTACTTACAAACCTCCTTAATATATTCCAAAACACTTTTCATATGTATTTTCACGTCAAAATGATGTGGTTATATCCTATTGGTGTCCTTTAATACTCAAAAATATTATTCTCAATTATCGATGGTGGACTATAAAGTCTTAATCATTAGAATTGTTTTTACGGGGCCTTACAATTTCAATGCCAGCATGATAGTTGTTGTTGTAGGAAAATTCTATGAGTGGCAAATGATCATTCCATCTACCCTTGAAGTCAAGAACACATGCACGCAACGTATCCTCAAGTGTCTGTATAGTTCGCTTGGCATGATCGTCGGTCTGTGGATGGAAAGTTGTACTAAGATTCATCTAAGTATCTCAACCTTGCTGAACTTTCTGCCAAACGTTAGCGGTGGATTGTGCCCCTCAATCTGAGATGATAAAGATTGGAGTGCCATGAAGTCTAACTATCTCCTTAATATACATCTGAGCCTAGTGTTCTGCTATGTTAATGTCCTTAACAAGCAAGTAGTGTGCTGACTTCGTGAGTCGATCCACAATCACCCAAATTGAGTGACACTTGTAATGTGTGTGAGGTAAACCTACCACAAAGTTCATATTGATTATCTCCCATTTCCATATTGGAATTTCTATATTCTACACCATGCCACCGGGCCTTTGGTGCTTGGCCTTCACTTGATGGTAATTTGGCCCGCTAGGCACAAAGTTCGCTATATCCCTTTCATCTCATTCCACCAGTAGATTTCCTTGAGATCATGATACAATTCATAGAGTTTGGGTGCATGGAATACTTGGAATTATGAGCCTCTATCATGATCCTCACTCGGAGACCATCTACATTTGGAATACACAATCAACCTTGGTACCTTAGTGTACCGTCATTTATACAAAGAGAAAAAGTCATGTCTCGTGTTTATTAATTCCCTCCTTTAATTGCACCAATAATGGGTCGTCATACTGTTTCTCCTTAACTTCCACTACCAGTGATGAATCGGCTCTATTTTGCACAATCACCCTACCTTTGCTAGAGTCCACGAGCCATACTGCCATATTAGCCAACAGTGAACTTAGCCTTCCCCGGATGATAGTGAATGTCGACGTCATATTCTTTAAGTATCTAAAGCCATCTTCTTTGCCTCATATTTGACTCCTTCTGCTGGAAGATATATTGCAGACTCTCATGATCCATGAATATGTACACAAACCCTTAAACCATCACAATATACCACAAATCCATTTGTGACTTCCGGTAAGGTCAACACAGGTGTCGTCGTCAACCTTGACTTCAACTTTTGAAAGCTCCTTTCACAAGCGTCTGACCACTAGAATTTAGCTACCTTGTGGGTTATTTAGTCAATGGAGAGGCAAGGTAAGTGTCATGCCCCAACCTCGCAAGGCGCGACCAGCATTCAACCGAGTGAACCCGGCCGAGCAAGCCTGTTAGATACTTTATACCCAACTCACCCATGATAAGAGAAGGCATGTTTTTTATTAGCTAACCAGTAGAAGGACCATATGCATAGACATTACCAAACCATTTCATTTTTTCTACTTCCTGATAAGTTTCAAAAAGGCATACATTTTGTGATTTAGTGGAACAAAAATAAAAAATACAACATAATCTGTTTGACATTTTTAGAACCAATGTACAACCCACATAGCATCTACGGAGCCTCTAAAGATACAAAAGAGGGTCTGGATGGTGTCGGCAACAAGGCCCCGACTATACCTCAAAAGTGACCACAATATAAATAAAAAGTACAATACATGACCCCGGAATGAAATGGGGCTCACCGAGTCCGCTGAGAAGAGGATGCAACACTATCTATGATCAATAATGTCTACTATGTAACCATCTGCATCCATTTAAAGATACAGCGCCCCTGGCAAAAGGGACGTTAGTACCGTCGAATAGCACCATTATGTAAATCTAAACACCAACTCAATATAATGAATAATAATACAAGAGGAACAATCAAGAATTCAATAAGGGCTTCAAATAATATTAAAACAACAAGTTAAGGATCATATATGTTTTCAAGTCAATTTCGATATTATTAGGTTGGGTGATCTTTAGTGCAGATATTCCACAATTCACAATACCTCCGTATTCTTACACGGAGTCCGATCTCGACTCGATCGACTAGGTCGTCTCATTTGAGACATTACCACAATTTCATTATAATTTCCAGCATAGTACCACCATGTGTGCGGCATGGCATCCGATCACGGCCCGATTGGCTAGGCCATCTCATTTGAGACATTACCACAATTTCATTATAATTTCCAGCACAGTACCATTATGTGTGCGGCATGGCGTCCAATCACGGCCCGATCGGCTAGGCCATCTCATTTGAGATATTACCACAATTTCATCCACAATACCACCGTGTTCTTACATGGAGTCTGATCTCGTCCCAATCGGCTAGGCCATCTCATTTGAGACATTACCTTCATCAGTCAATCATCTCACATCGTACTTCTTAACAATTACAAAGTCATTATTGGCACTTGGCCGTATTTCATAGTCCCAGCTCCCTTTTCCATGTTCGAATATCATTATCATTATCAACATCAATAGGGCTTCCCATTAAAGACATTAATTCACATATGAGCAATTTACGAAGTTTTAGGCACATTGAGGCCTTTCATACAATCTGGCATGACAACCTTTATTTTGGTCTTGACATGAAGTTTTAACATTCCTAATACATATTCCACATTTTTGAACATATTCTCAAATGGCAAGATGACATGATGAAGCATTTAGAATAAACATTGAACAAACATCCTTCAACACAACCACATTAGGAAAAGCCAATTTAATAATGATCAAGGACTTACTCCAATTACATGAACACCGTGGGATTCGATTCTAAGAAGAAGGGGGTTTAGCCAACATACCTCAATTGATCTTCTCAACTCTAAAATGATCAGAAATTCTTAGCAACTTCAATCTATTTTAGAAATATGACAAGTTGAACCAAAAATTAGGAAGATGATCATTGTTGTAGCTCATTTGAGCATTTTATCAAACACTAGGTGTGCATTAAGGTTCTAAGGCTCTTTTGTGGAAGATTCCATCATTTCCCAACCCACTTTCTACCATATTTAGCTCACAATCTTCCCGCATACTTCAAGGATACATGCATGCAAGACAACAACCCCCCACACCCAATAATTGCCTCTCTAATTACCCTATGTTTACAAAATTTCAAAATCGAGAGCTAGGATATAGATTCTTACCTTTAGGGTGAAGACTTCCTTCGTTAATCCTCAATGATTGAGTAAGAATGGATGGGTAATGGTTAAAGATTGCTCCCCCACTCTAAGAACTCTCCCTCTCACTCTACAATATCAGCAATGTGCTCAAAATGGTCTATAGGGTGTGTTTTAACGGAATTGGGTCGGGTTTAAGAACCCCAAAAATGAAGCTCCGGAACGGGTTCTGCGGTCGCATATGCGACCGCATAATGGTTTTGTGGTCCGCGAAATGACCGCGAAACTAGGTGCCAAAACTTGAAAAAAACTAACCTGGTTTGTGGTCACTATGCGGCCCACAGACCTGTTCTGAGGTCGCATAATGCATCGCAGAATAGTTCTGCGGTCGCATAGTGCACCGCAGAACCTCCTCCGAAAAATCCCAAGGCAGGATATGTGACAAGATTGCGGCCCGCAAAACGGTTATGCGGTCGCATAATGGCCGCGAAATTGGGTATCAAAAATGCCCCAGAAATCTGCCCCACTCTGCGACCAGTCTGTGGTCCGCAGAGTTGTTCTACGGCTGCAGAATGGGCCGCAGAAATGCATACTTCTGTCAAACATTTTCCTCACTCCCCAACGCATTTTCCCACTGTTCAATCCAAAAAAACTGAACCGCGGCTCGCAAGCTCGCCACGAAGAATTTCTACTAATATAACCCCTACGCCTACTTTGGCATTATGGAAATCGGGTTTTTAGGAAAAACTTTACGGGGCCTTACATCCTCCCGCACTTAAGATCATTCATCCTTGAATGAGGATCAGGGTCCATTATTAGCACCTTGTGCAACTCAGCTATCATACCCTACACCAGCAACCCCAAATTTAACTAACTCCCTAAATTTCCAAAACTTTCGCCAGAGTTCCCTTTGTAACTAGGCCTATCCACCTGCCAGAGAGCCCCAGAAACACATCTTACAAACATATTCACAACTCAACGACGTAACAAACTCATAACAGTACCAACCGTGGCCTCATAAGCAACACATAATCAAAATGAACACCTTTACATTAACTGAACAAGTGATACTAAATTCATAGATGACAAGTTCATAAAAAGAAAGGATTATACAACTATTCAAACAGGTAAGGATACTTCTTCTTCATTTCTTCCTCGGCCTCCCACGTGACCTCTTTAACCTGCTGGTTTCGCCATAATACATTCACGGAGGCAATTTCTTTATTCCTCGACTTTCGGACTTGCCTATCAAGAATGGCAACTGCAATTTCTTCATATGACAATTCTTCATTAACCTCAGTGGTCTCAACCGGCACAATAGCTGACGGATCTCCAACTACCTTCTTCAACATAGACACATGGAACACCGGGTGGATTAATGACATTTCGGGTGGTAGCTCAAGCTTGTACGCCACCTGGCCAATTCTCTGAATGATTTTGTACGACCCAACATACCTCAGACTCAATTTCCCCTTTTCCCCAAACTGCATAATACCCTTCATAGGGGAAATCTTCAAGAATACCCAATCATCTTCTTTGAACTCTAAGTCTTTGCGACGAACATCAAAATAGGATTTTGACGACTCTTAGCAGTTTTCAACCGCTCCTTTATGATCTTGACTTTTCCATATCCTGATATACAAGGTTTGGCCCTATCAACTCTGCTTCCCCAATCTCGAACCACCCAATGGGAGATCTACATATCCTACCATATAATGCCTCAAATGGTGCCATCTGAATACTAGCATGAAAGTTGTTGTTATAAGCAAACTCTATGAGTGGCAAATGATCATCCCAGCTACCCTTGAAGTCAAGAACACAAGCACGCAACATGTCCTCAAGCGTCTGAATAGTCCGCTCTACTTTTCCATCGGTCTGTGGATGGAAGGTTGTAGTAAGATTAACTTGAGTACCCAAACCTTGCTGAAATTGCTTCCAAAAATTAGCCGTGAACTGAGCCCCTCAATCGGAAATGATAGAATCTGGAGTACCATGTAGCCTGACTATTTCCTTGAATACAACTGGGCATACTGTTCTGCTGTGTCGGTAGATTTAACTTTCAAGAAATGAGCTGATTTAGTGAGCCGATCCACAATCACCCAAATTGAGTCAAACTTGCACGGAGTGCGAGGTAATCCTACCACAAAGTCCATATTAATCATTTCCCACTTCCACATTGGAATTTCTATGTTTTGTGCTAACCCACCAGGCCGTTGATGTTCAGCCTTCACTTGCTGACAATTCGGACACCTTGCCACAAAGTCCGCCTCATTCCTTTTCATGTCATTCCACCAATAGACTTCCTTGAGGTCGTGATACATCTTTGTAGAACTTGGATGCATGGAATACCTAGAAGCTTGAGCCTCGGTCATGGTTCTTTCCCAGAGACCATCTACATTCAGAACATATATTCGCCCTTGGTACCTTAGTGTACTATCATCCATGCCAAGAGCAAAAGCCGTAGTCTTATGTTTTTGAATCCCCTCCTTCAATTGCACCAAAGATGGATCATTGTATTGCTTCTCTTTGACTTCCACAACAAGCGATGATTCGACCCTATTTTGCACAATTACCCTTCCTTCACTAGAGTCCACAAGACGAACTACCAAACTAGCCAATCGATGGACTTCCTTGGCCAATGGCTTCTGATATACCTCCAAGTGTGCTAAACTACCCATAGATGTTCGGCTAAGAGCATCTGCCACAACATTGGCTTTCCCTGGGTGATATAGAATATCAATGTCGTAATCCTTGAGTAACTCAAGCCATCTTCTCTGCCTCATATTCAACTCCTTTTGTTTGAAAATATATTGAAGACTCTTGTGGTCCATGAATACATCCACATGGACCCCATACAAATAGTGACGCCAAATTTTCAATGCAAAAAACACCGTCGCAAGTTCTAAGTCATGTGTTGGATAATTCTTTTCATGATTCTTGAGTTGTCTATAAGCATATGCTATAACTTTGCCGTGTTGCATTAACACACACCCAAGCCCAATTCTTGAAGTATCACAATATACCACAAATTCATTTGTACCCTCTAGAAAGGTCAACACCGGCGCTACAGTCAACCTCGATTTCAACTCCTGGAAGCTCCTTTCTCAAGCATCAGACCATTGGAACTTAACTGCTTTCTGAGTCAATTTAGTCAACAGAGAGGCAAGAGTAGAGAACCCCTCCACAAACTTCCTGTAATACCATGCTAAGCCCAAGAAACTACGAATCTCGGTTGGCGTTGTAGGTCTAGGCCAATCCTTTACTACTGAAATCTTTTGAGTATCAACCTTGATTCCTTCTCTAGAGACAACATGACCCAAGAATGTGATAGATTCGAGCCAAAATTCACACTTTAAAAATTTCGCATATAATTGGTGCGGATGAAGAGTCTGCAACACTGCCCTGAGATGATCGGCATGGTCCTTCCGACCTCGTGAATACATAAGAATAATGTCAATGAACACTATCACAAAGGAGTCAAGGAAAGGCTTGAAAACTCGATTCATAAGATCCATGAAAGCCGCTGGGGCATTTGTTAGCCCAAAAGACATCACCAGAAATTCAAAATGCTTATACCGGGTCCTAAAAGTTGTTTTCGGAATATCCTGCTCCCTGATCTTCAGTTGGTGATACCCGTATCGTAAATCAATTTTGGAGAAGTATCTAGCACCCTGTAATTGATCAAACAAATCATCTATTCTTGGTAGTGGGTATTTGTTTTTGATTGTGACTTTGTTGAGCTCCCGGTAGTCAATACACATCCTCAGTGATCTGTCTTTCTTCCTCACAAAGAGAACCAGTGCGCCCCATGGTGACACACTCGGTCGGATGAAACCCTTTTCTAACAAATCCTTCAATTGTTCCTTTAGTTCCTTCAATTTTGCTGGTGCCATTCTATAGAGTGGAATAGATATAGGCTGCGTGCCTGGCATCACATCAATCCCAAAATCAATCTCCCTGTCTGGCAGAATCCCAGGAAGCTCATTAGGAAAGACCTCTAGAAATTCATTCACAACTGGCACAGACTCGAATGTAGGTGCCTCAGTGTCGGTGTCCGTAACCCGGGCCAAATGATAGATACACCCCTTGTTAATCATCTTCGTGGCCTTTAGGTAAGAAATAAACCTACCCTTCGGCACCATATTATCCTCTTCCACTCAACAACTGGCTCATTAGGAAATTCAAACCTCACAGTTCTTGTTCGGCAGTCGAGCTTATCAAAACATGAATAAAGCCAATCCATTCCCATAATTACATAAAAATCAACATCCCAAATTCAATGAGATCGACCACGGTGTCCCGACCACGCACCGTGATAACACAACCCCTATAAACCGGTGCGGCCATAATAAACTCGCCAACCGGAGTAGATATAGAGAACGGCTCAGGAAGCTGTTCCGGTTCTATCCCAAATTCCATAGCAACAAAAGGGGTAACATACGACAATATGGAACCGGGATCAATAAGAGCATATACATCATGAGTTTGGACAGTCAATATACCTGTGACGACATCTGGAGAGGCCTCTACACTCTGGCGACCACTCATAGCATAGAAACGGTTGGGTCCTCCTGAACTCTGTGCACTACCCCTAGCTGCACCGCGCCGTGCTGGTGCCGGAGGGCCTCGAGCTGGAGGGGGTGCTGAAGATATAGCAGCTGCAGAACTGGAAGGCTGTGTTGTGCCCCTGCCCGCATCCTGGCGGGATGAACGACACTCCCTCTGAATATGACCCCTCAATCCGCACCCGTAACATATAGGTAAGTCCATGTAACAGATCCCCCGAGTTCATCTTCCCACACTTGGGGCATGGGGGCCTCCGCTGCGGCAGGAATCTCCCTCCTGATCAGCCCTGATGGTGGGGTCCCCTGCTGCCCTGATTGGGCCTGAAACGACTCCCATGCTGCTGACTGTGCCCCGCTGACGGTGCACTGGCTAAATACTGAGCATGAGATTGGGTTGGCCCTGATGACCCTCCCCTAAAAGTTGATCTTCCCCCAACAAATGACTCCCCAAAGATGCAGGTGGACCAGGCCTTGCTGGTACCCTCTCGCTCCCTTCTGTTCTTCAACTTGCGGTCCTCTGTAGCTTGAGCAAATTCTACCATCTTCCCATAGTTCATGTCTGAATTCAAGGCAGCTATAGCGGCCTCATTGATAACCAAGGGGCTAAGGCCCTGCACAAACCGGCGCACTCTAGCCTCCATAGTAGGCAACATATGAATAGAATATTGGCGTGAGAACTCCATGTGATACTCCCATACACTCCTACTCCCTTGCTTAAGATTCTCAAACTCTGCGGCACGGGCTTTCCTAGTCTCAACAGGCAAGAAATAGTCTATAAAGGCATCCGCAAACTCACTCCAGCTCGCTGGAGGGCTCCCCTCCTCCCGAGAGTCCTCCCACAGCTCAAACCAAGAATATGCCACCCCTTTAATCTCAGTAGCGCGCATAACCCAGAGAGTCTTATGCATCTCATCAATGAAGTCTTGTGGGTCCTCCTCGGGATTAGCACCTGTGAACACCGGAGGATCAAACTGAAGAAACCTGTTCACCCTGGAACTACTAGAATCCCCTTGTTGGGTAGACGAAGTGGGTGCAACATTTGATCTCTGGGCTTGAGAAGCCACTATCTGTGTTAGCATCTAAATATCTCCCCTAAGATCCCCATCAGAAATACCAGAACCGGAAGCTGGGGCTGGAGGTGGAATCACAATATCGGTTGGAGGAACCGCTGCACCCTCAGTGGGTGCAGGAACTGGTGTGGCCTGAACAGGTGTAGTGAAATCGGGTAGTGTAGCAGTCAGGGGATTATCCTCACCCTTCGGGTATTCACCCGCTTCTCCAAGTAAAGGGTCAACTTCCACTCCCAAGGCGGCATTGGCTCCTTGGCCAGTTCTTGCTCTCTTCTTAGGTACCATATCTTGAAAGTTAAAGGAATGTACGAGTTAGAAGAGGAATAATTGCACAATTAGTTTCATCGCACAATCCAGAATATCAAAGAAGGGTATTATTCCTAAATGTCCAAGTAGCCTCCAACTTATAGATGTGGTCGACAACACACCGATTAGAAGGACTCTACTAGATACGGCTCCGAGACATCCTCGGATACTTTAAAACCTTAGGCTCTAATACCAAGTTTTTCATGCCCCAACCTCGGAAGGCGCGATCGGTGCTCAACCGAGTGAACCCGGCCGCGGAAGCCTGTTAGATACTTTCTACCCAACTCACCCATGATAAGAGAATGAGTGTTTGTTATTAGCTAACCAGTAGAAGGACCATATGCATAGACATTACCAAACTATTTCATTTTTGCTACTTCCTATTAAGTTTCAAAAAGGCATACATTTTGTGATTTAGTGGAACAAAAATCCAAAATACAACATAATTCGTTTGACCTTTCTAGTACCCATGTACAACCCACATAGCGTCTACGCAGCCTCTAAAGATACAAAAGAGGGTCAAGATGGTGCCGGCAACAACGTCCCGTCTATACCTCAAAAGTGACCACAATATAAGCAAAAGGTATAATACATGACCCCGGAATGAAATGGGGCTCACCGAGTCCGCTAAGAAGAGGATGCAACACTATCTGTGATCAACACTGTCTGCTATGTAACCACCTGCATCCATTTAAGGATGCAGCGCCCCCGGCAAAAGGGACGTTAGTACCGTCGAATAGTACATGTATGTAAAGCTAAACACCAACTCAATAGAATGAATAATAATACAAGAGGAACAAGTCAAGAATTCAATAAGAGCTTCAAATAATATTAAAACAACAAGTTAAGGATCATATGCGTTTTCAAGTCCATTTCCATATTACTAGGTTGGGTGATCTTTAGTACCGATATTCCATAATTCACAATATCTCCGTATTCTTATACGGAGTCCGATCTCGACCCGATCGGCTAGGTCATCTCATTTGAGACATTACCATAATTTTATTATAATTTCCAGCACAGTACCACCATGTGTGTGGCATGACGTCCGATCACGGCCCGATCGGCTAGGCCATCTCATTTGAGACATTACCATAATTTCATTATAATTTTCAGCACAGTACCACCATGTGTGCGGCATGGCATCCGATCACGGCCCGATCGGCTAGACCATCTCATTTGAGACATTACCACAATTTCATCCACAATACCACCGTGTTCTTACACGGAGTCTGATCTCAGCCTGATCGGCTAGGCCATCTCATTTGAGACATTACCTTCTTCAGTCAATCATCTCACATCGTACTTCTTAACAAATTACAAAGTCATTATTGGCACTTGGCAGTATTTCATAGTTCCAGTTCCCTTTTCCACGTTCGAATATCATTATCATTATCAACATCAATAGGGCTTCCCATTCAAGACATTAATTCACATATGAGCAATTTAGGAAGTCTTAGGCACATAGAGGCCTTTCATACAATCTGGCATAACAACCTTTATTTCGGTCTTGACATGAAGTTTTAATATTCCTAACACATATGTCGCATTTTTGAACATATTCTCAAATGGCAAGATGACATGATGAAGCATTTAGAATAAACATTGAACAAACATCCTTCAACACAACCACACTAGGAAAAGCCAATTCATTAATGATCAAGGACTTACTCCAATTACATGAACACCGTGGGATTCTATTCTAAGAAGAAGGGGGTTTAGCCAGCATACTTCAATTGAGCTTCTCAACTCTAAAATGATCCAGAATTCTTAGCAACTTCAATCTATTTTAGAAATATGACAAGTTGAACAAAAAATTAGGAAGATGATCTTGGTTTTAGCTCATTTGAGCATTTTATCAAACACTAGGTGTGCATTAAGGTTCTAAGGCTCTTTTGTGGAAGCTTCCATCATTTCCCAACCCACTCTCTACCATTTTTAGCTCACACGCTTCCCGCATACTTCAAGGATACATGCATGCAAGACAACAACCCCCCACCCAATAATTGCCTCTCTAATTACCCTATTTTTACAAAATTTCGAAATTGAGAGCTAGGACATAAATTCTTACCTTTAGGGTGAAGACTTACTTCGTTAATCCTCAATGATTGAGTAAGAATTGATTGGTAATGGTTAACAATTGCTCCCCAACTCTAAGAACACTCCCTCTCACTCTAAAATATCATAAATGTGCTCAAAATGGTTTATGGGGTGTGTTTTAACGGAATTGGGTCGGGTTTAAGAACCCCAAAAATGAAGCTCCGGAACGGGTTCTATGGTCGCATATGCAACCGCATAATGGTTATGCGATCCGCGAAATGACCGCAAAACTGGGTGCCAAAACTTAAAAAAACTAATATGGTCTACGGTTACTATGTGGCTCGCAGACCTGTTCTGCGGTCGCATAATGCACCACAGAACGGCTCTGCGGTCGCATAGTGCACTGCAGAACAGTTCTGCAGTCACATAGTGCACCGCAAAACAGTTCTACGGTCGCATAGTGCACCGCAGAATCTCCCTCCAAAAAATTCCAAGGCGGGATATGTGACAAGAATGCAGCCTGCGAAACGGTTATGCGGTCCCATAATGGCCACGAAATTGGGCATAAAAAATGCCCCAAAAATCTGCCCCACTCTGCGACCAGTCTGCGGTCCGTAGAGTTGTTCTGCGGCCTCAGAAATACGTATTTCTGCCCAACGTTTTCCTTCACTCCCCAATGCATTGTTTTGCACAAGAAGTAAACCCCTCTACGAACCTTCTATAATACCTAACTAAGACCAAGAAACTGCGCATTTCTGTCAGATTGTGGGTAAGGTCAAATCTTCAATTGTGTTATCTTTTGAGGATCACCCTTGATTCCCTTGTTAGAGATCACATGACCCAAAAAAGTGACGAACTCGATCCAAAACTCATATTTCGAAAACTTTGCATACAACTTGTGTTGATCCATAGTTTGCAAAATCGTCCTGAGATGATCAACATGGTCCTCTCTACTTCATGAATAGGCAAGGATATCGTCAATGAACACTATCAAAAACGAGTCGAGGAAAGGCTTGAAGACTCAATTCATATGATCCATGAAAGCTGCTAGAGCATTCGTCAACCCAAAAGACATTACAAGGAGCTTAAAGTGCCTATGTCCTAAAAGTTGTTTTCAGAATAGTCTTCTCCCTTATCTTCAATTGGTGATACCCCAGCTTCAAGTCAATCGTGGTGAAGTACTTAGCACCCTATAACTGACCAAACAAGTCATATATCATTGACAACTGGTACTTATTCTTGATTGTGACCTTGTTGACCTACCGATAGTCGATGCACATCCTCAGTAACCCATATTTCTTCCTTACAAAGATAACCAGTGTGCCACAAGGTGACACACTTGGTCAGATGAAACCTTCTCTAACAAGTCCTTCAACTACTCTTTCAATTCCTTCCATTCTACCAGAGCCATTTTGTAGGGTGGAATTGATATAGGCTACTTACCTGGAAATACATCGATCCCGAAATCAATTCTCCTATCTGGAGTAACTCCGGGAAGCTCATCAGGAAAGACCTCCATAAATTCATTTACAACCGGCATAGACTAGGTGTTGGTGCCTCAGTATCCATGTCCGTGACTCGGCCCTGTGAGCATAGACACCCGGATTAGTGCTCGATTTGGACAGTTGGCCGGTGTCGAACATATGGATTTGTGCTATGATGTATTGATAGTTGATCAGGAGCATGCATTTTCATCCTAGACTCATGCAATAGCTTCTATATGATCGTTGAGTGACTCATATTACGATTGTGTAATAAATTGAGATAGTTGATATTATATATTCTATCTCTTTGTCTGAAAAACATGACTAAATGCTAGATTTATTGTGCTTCTACTTTTGAACTTGATTGATGATATCATGTCTTATCATATGTTCTAATTATATTTCCACTTCCTTACTTGACAAGGTGGGTTGCTCTGATGGTAAGCACCCTCCACTTCCAACTAAGAGGTTGTGAGTTCGAGTCACCCCAAGAGCAAGGTGGAGAGTTCTTGGAGGGAAGGATGCCGAGGGTCCATTTGGAAACAGCCTCTCTACCCCAGGGTAGGGGTAAGGTTTGCGTACACACTACCCTCCCCAGACCCCACTAGTGGGATTATACTGGGTTGTTGTTGTTGTTGTTGTTGTTGTTCCTTACTAGACTGTTAGCAAGTGCCTCTCTCTACCCCTCACCTCTACTTCTTCGAGTCTAGACTTGACACTTACTGAGTACCATGGTTTCCTACTCACACTATACTTCTGGACATTTTGTACATGTCTGAGTTAAATCATTAGCGTGGCTTGAGAGAAGGCCTAGTGGATTGGTGAAGACTCTTGGTGAGTTGCATTGTGGCTCGATTCGTAGATTATGCAGTCTTCTTTTATTATTTTTTTGTCTATTGTTCTTTCCTTAAGACAGTTCTTTATTTTATAACTCAATCTTGTATTTATTCTTAGTGTTCATTGACTCGTGACACTAGTTCTTTGGGAAATTCTTTAGATGTGTATAACTATTCTAAGAGTTTATTCTGTTTGAGACTTATCAATTAACTATTAAATAGCTTAATATCATGTTTAATTTGTTGTTATGTGTGTTGGCTTGCCTAACAAGCGGGTTAGGTGCCATCATAACCTATTGTGATTTTGAGTCGTTCATATGGTTACATTTTTAGCTTGATACATTTTGTTGAGATGGATACGGTTAATATATAAATGAATCGGATCTTAGAGGGACTTCTAGATATTGAAATGTTCAAAGGCTTATAGGCTAAGGTTTAAGGAAGAATCTTCAGTCAGGATTGTGTTAATAGATTTTTAAAGATTGAGGTGACACAAAATCCCCCATGGGTATGCGTATGATGAGTTTATGCAGTCATTTGAAGGCTTGGGAATGACTCTTGGCAAATTTTAGGACAAACGTATATTTAAGTGGGAGAGAATATAACAAACTAATTAGTCATTTTGAGTTCAAGCATTTGTTCTGTGATTTAAAACCTTGAGTAGTTTCATATGATACATTTTGACTTGTGAATATGGTTGATTTTGATTTTTGAGTGGTTCGGGGCTAGTTTGGAAGAGTAATTTCTAATTTGGAAGCTTTATATTGGAAGAGTTCACCAAGGTTTGACTTTTATGTCAACGACTACGAATTGGTGACTTGAAGGTTCTAATAAGTTCGTATGATGATTTTGGAATTATACGTATGCTTGGTTCAGTGCTCATGTGACTCAGGGTTGATTGGGCACTTCTAGTCGAAGATTGGAATGTTGAACTTAAAAAAGTTTAAAGATTGTGGTTTAATGCAATTCTTTGTTTTAATATTGTTATTCATGTTTTGAGACTTTTGATAAGTTCGTGGAAGGTATATGGACTAGTTCGTATGTTTGGATGGGCTCCCGAGGGTCTCGGTCGAGTTTTGGGGTTGTTTCAAACCATTTTGGACAATGTTGGAATAGCTTGTTTTCTAGTGCATTGCAGTGAATCACGATCGTCGAGGGTTGTCTCGCAATCATGGAGAAGGAATGTTGTGGGGCAGGTCTTGTGTTAAGAGATTACAGAAGAGAGGTCACGATCACAAATTGTAGATGAATGGTGGATCACAGTCACGAAGTGGACCATGCAATCACGTAAAAGAGAGGAGACTAGATTAGTTGGCTTTCACATTCGTGTAAGAATGCTTACGTTCACATAGAGGAAAGGCCAGTTGGCCTTTACAATCGCGTTTGGTTGGTCGTGTTTGCATAGAAGGGCTGGAGGCTGTGGAACTTTATGCATCACGATTGTGTGGATTTGGCCGCGATTGCAAAGAGTAATAGGTTGTCAGGGGTGTTTTATGTCCAAAATTTGAAGAATTTCTCATTTTTCACTAATTTGAGTTTTGGAGATCGGGAAAAGGTAATTTTGGTGATTAATGTTACCTAGATTCTAAGGATAAATAATTTCTACTTGATTTTGATTATATATCATCATTTCCCTTGGATTTCTAAGCATAAAACATGGAATTTAAAGTGAAATTTTGAGTTATTTCCTCCAACTTAAGAGAGTGTATTTTTACGATTTCAGTACCGAATTGGATTCGAATTTGAAATCAAATCAAACATTTGGGCTCATAGGTTATGGGTCATCCAGATTTAGTATTGGTTTCGGATCTCGGGCACATGGGCCCGGATTGAATTTTGTTAACGTTTTGAAAATTCTTCAAAGATCAAAGAATTATTGATTATGATTACTTGCTATAGCATTGTTTGACTTTCTTGGATGAGTTCTGACTTAGATTTGCGTGATTTGAGGTTTAGACATGATATTGGGTTGATGACTAGTCAGATAAGATAGGTGTCTTGCCTAGCATTGATTTGAGAGAATCTTTCCTAATAAATGATATTGTTTGCTCCATGCATGGGTGATGTATATACAAGGTGACGAGTGTATATGCATGTGCCATGGTTATTCATGCTCGGGGTAGATTCTAGACTACTTTTTCCCTTATTTGGTAGTGTGTTCTACTTGTTCTATGTTATACTCAATTAAATGGCTATGTAAGCACAATAAACCATGCTAGAGATAATGTCTAGGTTAAGGATACCTTATTTTGGGCATGATGAGGTATCCTTAAGATTATCAATGTACTTGATTTAGCCGTAGTCACACTTATTTTTATGAACACACACCCGCACATGTCATTCTTGCGATATGTCTTAAACTATTAATATGATTAGTTGGGCTTCCTTATTCACGTTACAGACTATGATTGGGATTTTAATGCTTATTTGGAAATGACAATTATTTGGATGATGGATTACATGTTGGGACTGTGGTCATATGTTATACATAGGCATACCACCTACCTAGAGATCATCTCTTGTACACATGCATATACCCATGCATGGTTATTTCTCTGTCCATGTGCATTATATATATATATATATATATATATATATATATGCTTATCTCTTATTCATATTCATATTTCTTGCACATGATTCTCTTAGACAGACTAAGGTTATGGCATGTGAGTTGTCAGTGCAGTTATGATGATTATAGAACAAGCTCTATGTCGTGCAGTTATTGTTATATTGGTTTTATTATGGCACGTGAGTTGTCAGTGCAGGTGATATGGATATGGCATGTGAGTTGTCTATGCAAGTGGTATGGTTATGGCACTTGATTTGTTGGTTCGAGTGGTATGTTTATGACACGTAACTTGTTCGTGCGAGTGATATTGACTATATGTTACATGATTTAGCCATACAACTATTACATGCTTGGATTTGGATTCGTATCTCTACATCAGCTGATCACCCATGCTATATTGGGCCTTGAGACCGTACATACATGGATTTGTACTGGATATATAGATTTGTACCAGGCACATAAATTTGCATGGTTTGTGCTGAGAGATTGAGACTTGTGTTGGTACATGTATGTGTACCGGGTAATAATGGAAAGTTGAGCCTTGCGAATGCATTTAGATCCTCGACTCCTATAGAAACATTCATACATATCATTGATATATGCACATGCATGCATCCTTCACATGCATGTGACTTGTTTGCGGATTATTGGACACTTGGAGAGTGTCAGATTTGATCTTTACATAGAGTCTTTATCATGCCTTGACTCTTAGATTTATGTTAATTGATGAGGAAATAGACGTTTATAATGCATAATCCTTGGTGATCATGTATAAGAATTTGAATTAAGGCTATTTGATGCGAATTGTGTTGATATGGGGATTTGGTGCATTTGTACATGCTTGATCTGGTTATTTGATAGGCGTGCTTATAACTTTCTTCATGATTTCTGCACCTTATTGTTAACATCTAATGTTATTTGGTCATTCCTTGGATAGTTCTCTGTTATTATACATGCTATTGAGTTGCACATGTTATCTATAAAGTGAGTATCTTTAAATGAAAACCCCATCGCTACTTCACTAAGGTCAGTGAAGAATATACTGACTACATGAGGTCAGTTGTACTCATACTATACTTCTGAATCTTGCGTGCAGATTTTGGAGTTGAGCTGTTGTGGATGACGACGGTTAAAATTGAAGATGTACCAATGTTCGAGATACAAGCTACCACATTTTTCATGGTAGTTTAGGACTTGCAATATGTTTATGTATATTCCAGATAAAATATTCAATCCTTCCTCATATCAGTATTGTATTCCTATTCTTAATTGCTCATGACTTGTACTACCAGTCCTTAGATAGTTTTTTTTTTAAGTAAAAGCTTTTAAGCTGATTGCTTAGTAGCTAATTTTATTATTGAAGAATAAAACAATAGAAAAGCATTTTTACAAATAAAAGAATAATTGTATTGGTTTTCGCATTCTTTTATTACTATTTATCTGATGATTTCCTGTTCAACTTGTGTTAGATGATTGTTCTCACCTAACAGGTTGGGTTAGGTGCCTCACTACATGGTGGGATTTGGATCATGCCAGTATCTCGATAAATTAGCTCATGGAGAAAGGAATAATATTGAAAATTTTGTTCCCATTTGTGTTGGTATCATAGCAATTCTCTGAATTTTTGTTGCGTCATTGTTACCAATATGACAAACCCATCTGATAAAGAATCCTCTTCATTCATTGTTCCACAAATCGAAAACTCAATTTTTTCTAACCCTCACAACATGAGCCTTGCACCAGAACCTGTTGTGATACCATATAATATAAAACTCAATGGTATAAACTATTCTCTTTGGTCACAAGTCCTTCAGACCTGTTGCAAGGAGAGGAAAATTGGGTTAATTAACTAAAAAAATCCAAAAATCAACTGTGGATGATACAACATATGAAAAGTGGAGTATGGAGAATGCCATTGTCAAAGGGTGGCTTGCCGGTGCCATAGAACCCGGTATTATGAGTCTATTTGTTCCTTTGCCAATTGCGAAAAGTATTTGGGATTGTATCTCAAACATACTACCAAGGGGCTGATAGATCTATTATCATGATCTCTCCCGTCGAGTTATGCACATGAAATAGGAAGGTGAATTAGTCTCTAGATATTACGCTAATTTGCGCGCAATATGACAAGAACTGGATTACCGCAAAGCTATCTAGTTTTCACAACCTGATCTTGTGCTCGCTCGGATAACGGAAATTAATGAAGAACGGGTTTATAGTTTTTTGGGTGGCCTAGATGACATGTGTGATCGCACTTGAAGTGATATACTTCGTGCAAATGCTTTTTTCAACCTAGAGAGTGCCCGGTGAGAAGTGAGGAACAAAGAAGGAACACTATGATCAATAGTGATACTACTTCAGATATGGCTATGGCAATAAAATCCTCTTTGAGCCCAAATCGGACTAGCCATATTAGAAATCATAGTGGAAAAGAAAGGGTTTGTACCCATTGTGGCTATCCTAAACATGTAGTTGAAAATTGCTTCAATTTGAGTGGATATATATATATATATATATATATATTGGTGGGATAGCGTAAACGAAAAGTAGTGTCGTCACTACCACAAAATAGACTTTTAGCTACAATTTTGTAGGGGCAATAAACTAATTGCCGCTAAAGTATTCACGGAACACAATCTTTAGCGGCATATGACCATTTGTTGGGAAAGGCAGAAATAAATAAGTCAAACATGGTCTCAAGAATTTTACGGACAATTCAAAGTAATTAATCACTATTAAAAGTTAGTAATTTTCAATCTGTTCTCCCTCCTCAAAATTTCCTTGCAAAATTTTTCCCTCTTCCTCGATATATTCACCCACACTGAGTATAGCAGACCTCTTTTCCTCATCTGTCGCTGCCGTCGAATCTCACTCTCAACATCACCGGCCGCCATTACTGAGTAATTTCTATGCTCTCTCTCTCTCCTGTTTGGTTTTGTAGATCTATCTCTCTCGTTTGTCCTCTTCCTTTCTAGTAATGCCGCAGGTACATGCATTCTATATTTCGCTCTTCTCCTCACTCAATTTGGTTACTCTCATGTCAATGTTTAACCTAGCATGTGTAATGATACTTTGCGTCATTGAGATAATGATATCACTTAATTGTCAGCCTTCTTATTTTGATTTTTAATCTTCAGTATCTTGCGGTAATGTGTCGTTAATTGCTGAGGTTTCTCTAGATCTACTGGTTGTTTCATTGTTTTCTCTGCCAAATTGACGAAAGTTTCTCATTTCCTCCAATTTGCGGATTCATCCATGCATATCTGATCAAATTTTAGAATTATACGAAAACAGTATATAAGCTCTGCGGCTTATCAAAAATTAAAATTAAAAATGAAAAGCACCATAGGTGATATTTTGTAGTGCATTGGTAATGCAGGTTATTGATCTAGCTTATCAAATTTGGTGATTATTTTCACTTTTAGTTCTCCAAAATTATGTGCAGCCTATGTGCACATAATTTTCTCCAAAATCTTCCTTACAAAATCTGCAATGTTAGTTAACAAAGTTAAGGCAGTTTCTTACATAACATGTATTAACATCAGCAATTAAGGTCAGTCTCATGGACAATACTTTCCAACTGAGTGATGCAATTTGCTAGTATAAGATTATATTACTAGTCATTAACTCTTTCACATTTTTATTCTCACCAAGTAGAGCAGCTCGACACTCATTTGATATGCATTTTACATGCAAGAAATTCTTACTGTTTGATAGTGAAATGCAGGAACTTAAACAAGAATATTTGGCTCAAGGTCACGCAAAGATAGCTATCAATAATATTGTTTACCTGAAAAATGGATAGAGTTGAATTTATACGTAGTTCCGAGGATATATGGCGTAACTTAACACAAAATGCAAGGATAAATAAAAAGTGTAAATATAGATTGGGGAGAATGCTAAAATAGATAAGGTTATCAGGAACAATGAATCTCAGGATTCAATAAATAGAATCAATCTAAGAAATCTGAAAGAACAGTTCTTTTCTATAGAAGAATATAGCCCTTTTATTACAATGTAAGCCTTGGAAAAAACTTTCCTTATAGAAATAGTAACAAAGCCCCCTTATAGTGGAGGGATTTGACTCTAAGCATAATAAAATAAACGTTCAGTGGGAGACCCATGATAAGTCAGCTTTTTCATAATTTCTGCCAAGATTCTATCTAGTCGGATTGCAACGGCTTTTGTCTGTGAGCTCAATCTTGCTTAGAACCCTTGCTTTTGGTTTGAGCTTGATTTCGGCTCGAACTCATGATCTTGGTTCGAGCTCGATCCTGGCTCGAGCCCTCGAATTAATTCGAGGTCAATGTCGGTTGGTCTCTGGATTGTTAGCATGGTAGATTTTGATTCGAGCTTGGTAATGATATCGAACTTGACACGGATCGGCCTCCCCAGGTTCGAGGATAGTTTGCTCCACCTTCGGGATCTCACTTTAATAAATCATCGTTTGAATTCGATCGGACGTACTAAGGCCGAAACCTATTTCGACCGTATACAGATAGTCCCTTCGTTTCTCAGAAAGAATGTGGTGAGAAACGATATGATTTTTTATCAGCTCGATCGGATTATATCCTATCATTTCCATCGGGTTCGACCATGATGCATCTGGTAGCTGTCCCGTCGGTTTAGTCTTTCAAGGCATTTAACGCATGTCAGGCGGTAGTCGGCCACTGTTGATATTGAACCGCCAGTGCTTGAACCTATAAATAACTCTTTCTTTTATCTTTTACCATTTTTACATCTTCTATCTTCCAAATTTCCCAAGTTCTTCTTCGTACTCTCCATCTTACCAGTAAATCTGTGATTTTGTTTCGCAAAAATCCCTCTTCAATTCTACCAGATCTTTGTCCCTTTCTTCTACTCCCCACCTTTGAATTCTAAAATGGCGAAAACATCGCAAACCATTCCTCAAAAAGAGAAAGCTTCATCTTCACAGTGTGCCGCTGATGAGACACTGGCAAAACCACGACCTGAGGAGTGTGTTCCTGGGGCGTGTGTCCTTACTTCAAATTTTAAGGTCGATAAAGGTTCATCGGTCCCTGGCCGGTGTGAGCCTGTATCGAGGTACATGTGTTTGATAACCGAAAAGCACCTCGAACAGCTAAAGAAAGATTGCAATTGGGGTGAGAAAGAAATAATAATTCCTACGCCCGAAGAAGATATCACTTCTTACGTGAAAGGATTTTTGAATGTGTATACTTACCCTTTCACTTTGGGTCCCTTTGATTCTGTTATTATTGACTTCTGTCGACAATACCAAGTAACCCTAGGCCAGGTCCATCCTTCTTTGTGGCGGATCTTTATCCTGATCCGATATTTTGTGAGCAAGATTGGGGGGATGCCGTTCACCCTCGATCATCTTATCCGATTGTACCGTTCTCGACTTTTTCGAGGGGGGTTAATAAAACTCCAGCATCGAGCTACCAAGGCTCTATTCTCGAGTATTGACGAGGACAGGGACCGGGATTGGATGGGCAGGTTCGTTTGAGTAAGGACTTCGGACCTGATCCCGACTGAAAAGATGCCCTTTCCCGAGGAGTGGAATATGAAACGTAAGTGTGATCTTGCTGTTACTTCTATTTCCTTCTTTCATTTATTCTCTCATCGACACTCCCCCTTCTTCTTGATGTAGCGGTTCCTTGGATGCCCGGAGCAATCCCCGATCTCAAGAACTGGGTACGAGCCCTTGTTTCGACCTCCACATACGCCGAGCGCGCATGGCGTGATTTGTCAAAGGGTCGGTGGGAGGCCAAAAATCATGGTAAGCCCATTTCTCGGACTCTTTGATGATCCGAACGAGGCGGTTTTCAAAATATATTATTAAGGTTTCCCATATGCAGGTTTGGGTAAAGATGCGGTTTTGAGGCCCTTGCCCAATGAAGAGGGAATTTCGGCCTCTGTCCCAAAGCCGGTGAAGGAAAATAAAAGGAAGAGAGCCTCCGTTCCGGAATATCCAAAACCAAAGAAGAGGACGGCTTGTAAGCCGAACAAGAATGTCATTCCTTTGACCCTGGAATCCGTTCTGCATCTAAGGGATGAAGATGAAGAAGAAGAAGAAGAAGAAGAAGAAGAAGAGAACGATGAGTGCGCTCTGGCGGTCCGAACGAAGAGAACCAACGATGCCTCATCGCCGGCTGGATCGATGATGCTCTATGAGGCTCCGCCTCGAACTGAAGATATACCGGAGAACGATTCGGGTAGAGTCCCCGAACTATCGGATATCGAAGACGCATCTCACCGGAGTCAACCGGCAGGGGATATGATCGAAGAGCCCCTCGAACCCCTTCGAACCGAGGGGAACGTTCCAGGCGAGCCATTTGGGGCAACAGCAGTCAAGGATTCACCTACCTTTCCCGCTTTTTCCGCAGGGGTGATTCGGGAAGCTCAAGCTCTGGTAGCCCTCGATCTAGACAGGCCTCACGATGAAGAAGATCCCTTTCGTGACCTGTTTACCGGCATTGAGGACGTTGCCAGTGCTAGTGATGAATCAGATCTTTTTCACAGAGTGCGGCAGGCTTTGAATCAGGTGAGCTTTTAAAACTATTTTGTCGGTACTATCTTCATGTTCATTTTTCATTAACTTCACTTCTTGTTTCTTTGTAGGCAGCGATAGTTCATCGAGAACAATGTTCTCGGTCCCAGAATGAGCTGCATCGATACGCGGCCGACCTACAACGGGCTACTGACGAGAGGAACTCCCTTGGACTTTCCTTAGGGCAGAGAGAGGAGGAAATAAAAGATCTCCATGCTGAGCTGGCTAAGGCTTATCGAGATCAGACCGATTTGTCTGAGCAGGTAATGATGCTTTTGAAAGCCTATAGGCTTGATACCGGAACGATAGCTAACATTTCGGTCTCACAGCTGCAACAAAAAATCGAGATGATCGGGAAGCTTCGTGAGGAGGTCGACATGATAAGAACGAAGTCTTTGCGGTGGAAATAAGGTATGGACCGCTTTGCTGCCGAAAAAGAGACTGCTCGAGCCCAGTTATTATCGTCCGAAACCCAACTTCAGAAGATAAAGGAAAAAGGCCTGGTTCAAGCAAGGAGAATTAAGGAGCTTGAGGCTCGGTTGGCCTCTGTACTTGCCAAGGCTGAATCCGATGCCGAAAAGGCAAAGGCCAATGCGGATGCGCTCTTGGCCGTCTATCGGGCCAATGCTGAAGCTGCCTAAGTCTAGGCAAGAGAGGCAGCCGAGTCCGCCGATATTCGAGCGCATTGGGTCGCCGAACTTGCTAAGTGCCGATCCAGAAGGGAAATTCTCGAGGAGATCCATGCCCGTGGCCTCGATCTCGCTAAAGATATAAAAAGGGCCAAAGAACTCGAAGCCGATGTTGAAGCTCTAGTTTCAGATGGCGATGACGATGACGATGAGAGTAAGAGCGGATCCGAAAATGGGGGGGAGCCTGATAAAGAAGAGACCGCTCCTGGTTGAGAAGTTTAGTTCTTAGTTTTTACATTGTAATCTCCCATGCAGATAAATTTGTATATAGACATATCTCCCTTTTTGCCGACTTGCTTCTGTTTTCGTTTCCCGTCTGGCGAGGACTTTATTCACGCCTTATGAATGTTTTCACAATGATTTTAACAGTTTAATCAAGTTGGACTTCGTAGCTTCTGTAACCGAGCGAGCGCTTACTCAAAACTTGGGGCAATGTATCCCTTTAGGCTTATTAGTTGTCAAGGATTCGATTTTGAAGAAATATAGCCCGTAGGTGCAATGGTCGAGTGAGTGTTAGCTCAAACTCGAAGTAATGTAGCCCGTAGGCTTAATGGTCGAGTGAATGATCCGAACTCGAAGTAATGTAGCCCGTAGGCTTAATGATCGAGTGAGTGTTAGCTCAAACTCGAAATAAAAATAGCCCGTAGGCTTAATCGAGTGAATGATTCGAACTCGAAGTAATGTAGCCCGTAGGCTTAATCGAGTGAATGATTCGAACTCGAAGTAATGTAGCCCGTAGGTGCAATGGTCGAGTGAGTGTTAGCTCGAACTCGAAGTAATGTAGCTCGTAGGCTTAATGGTCGAGTGAATGATTCGAACTCGAAGTAATGTAGCCCGTAGGCTTAATGGTCGAGTGAATGATTCGAACTCGAAGTAATGTAGCCCGTAGGCTTAATGGCCGAGTGAGTGTTAGCTCAAACTCGAAATAAAAATAGCCCGTAGGCTTAATCGAGTGAATGATTCGAACTCAAAGTAATGTAGCCCGTAGGCTTAATCGAGTGAATGATTCGAACTCAAAGTAATGTAGCCCGTAGGCTTAATGGTTGAGTGAGTGTTTTCTTGAACTCGAAATAAAAATAGCCCGTAGGCTTAGTCGAGTGAATGATCGAACTCGAAGTAATGTAGCCCGTAGGCTTAATGGTCGAGTGAATGTTTGCTCGAACTCGAAATAAAAATAGCCCGTAGGCTTAATGGTCGAGTGAATGTTTGCTCGAACTCGAAATAAAAATAGCCCATAGGCTTAATCGAGTGAATGATTCGAACTCGAAGTAATGTAGCCGGTAGGCTTAATGGTCGAGTGAGTGTTTGCTCTTACTCGAAATAAAAATAGCCCGTAGGCTTAATCGAGTGAATGATTCGAACTCGAAGTAATGTAGCCGGTAGGCTTAATGGTCGAGTGAGTGTTTGCTCTTACTCGAAATAAAAATAGCCCGTAGGCTTAATCGAGTGAATGATTCGAACTCGAAGTAATGTAGCCGGTAGGCTTAATGGTCGAGTGAGTGTTTGCTCGAACTCGAAATAAAAATAGCCCGTAGGCTTAGTCGTTGAGTTTATCTTAATTCTGATTGCATAATAAATCTCAAAATAGAGGAATTTTTCCTTGGATATAAGACGCTGATAAAGAAGAGAACTTTCTTCGCACGTTATTAAACGCATGGGTTCGGGCCAATCTATATGAACATGGGTTGCTTCGACCATTTGGCTCTTACAATATTTCCTATTGGAGCCCTGTTGTTATGAAATAACTTTCTTGAGAGACCTCGGATATTGTTGTAAATGATGCACGATCAATGGTTGCCTCATTAAAAACCTTGCTGAAAAACCCATTTGGGATCAAACCGGTCTAAGGGAAAAATAGTGCAACGCGTGCTTCCTAGCGAGAGACCCGTCTTAGCCCTTGTTCGGACTTCTACAGGGGTCAGTTTTGAGATATAAACGGATATGAAAAGGTTGTACCTTAGCAGTAGTACCGTTTTAGATGTGATACATTCCAGCTGCTTGATAGCTGTTTGTCGTTTATAATGCCGAGCCTGTACGATCCCTTTCCGATGTTCTCGAGCACCTGATATGGTCCTTCCCAATTCGGTCCTAGTTTCCCTTCGTTCGGATTTCGGGTACTGATGGTAATTTTTCTCAACACTAAGTCCCCAGGCTTGAAATGGCGGAGCTTGGTTCTTCGATTATAATATCTTTCGATTCGCTGCTTTTGGGCGGCAATTGGACGAGAGCAACTTCTCGTCTTTCGTCCGATAGTTCGAGGCTTGTATTCATAGCCTCGTTATTTAATTCTTCCATCACGAATCGAAATCGGGCACTGGGTTTACCCACTTCAACTGGTATCAATGCTTCAGACCCATATACTAAGGAGAATGGGGTCGCCCCTATACTGGATTTTGACGTTGTCCGATATGCCCAAAGGACTTCGGGCAGGATTTCTCTCCATCTCCCTTTAGCGTCGTTCAACCTCTTCTTTAAGTTTTGAATGACAGTTTTGTTTGTTGATTCGGCCTGCCCATTCCCACTGGGGTGGTATGGCGTCGATAGTATCCTTTTTATCTTGTGGTCTTCGAGGAATCTTGTTACTTTGCTGCCAACGAATTATTTTCCATTGTCGCATACTATTTCGGAAGGAATCCCGAATCGGCATATGATATGATCCCAGATAAAGTCTATAACTTCTTTCTCTCTTAGTTTCTCGAACGCATGCGCTTCAACCCATTTAGAAAAATAGTCAGTCATAAATAAAATGAATTTGGCTTTACCTGGGGTCGATGGCAGAGGGCCGACGATATCCATTCCCTATTTCATGAATGGCCATGGGGATAGGACCGAGTGGAGTTGTTCTCTGGGTTGGTGGATCATCAGTGCGAACCTTTGACATTTGTCACATTTACGAACAAATTCCTTCGCATCTTTGCCCATATCAACCCAATAATACCCTGCTCTGATTATTTTTCGAACTAACGTATCGGCTCTAGAGTGATTCCTGCAAGTATGCTCGTGCACTTCCCGTAGGACATAATCGGTATCTCCCGGACCCAAGAACACTGCCAAGGGTCCATCGAACGTTCTTCGGTACAGTGTTCCGTCCGGAGCCAATGTGAATCGAGCAGCTTTAGTCCGTAGGGTTTTGGAATCCTTAGGGTCCAATGGGAGTTTTCTACTCTCCAAGTATTCAGTATACTTGTTTCTCCAATCCTAGGTTAAGTTTGTAGAATTTGTTTCGGCGTGACCTTCTTCGATTACCGATCTCTAAAGTTGAACAACATTCCCCGAATCATCTACCTCGACCGACGACTCAAAATTCGCAAGCGCATCGGCCTCATTATTCTGTTCTCGTGGTACATGCGGTAAAGTCCATTGTTTGAAATGGTGCAAAGTGACAAGAAGTTTATCTAAATACCTTTGCATCCTACATTCTCGAACTTCGAAGGTTTTGTTTACTTGACTCACCACAAACAAGGAGTCGCAATTGGCTTCAATGACTTCTGCTCCCAAGTTTCTAGCTAGCTCGATACCTGCAATCATGGCTTCATACTCGGCCTCGTTGTTAGTCAACATGATAGTTTTAATATATTGCCTAATAGTGCTACCCGTGGGTGGTTTCAAAACTATACCCAACCCGGACCCTTTTACGTTCGAAGCCCCGTCCGTAAAAAGGATCCATATCCCCGATGATGTACCTGATTTCAACAATTCTTTTTCGACTTCGGGTACGAGTGTTGGCGTGAAATCGGCCACGAAGTCTGATAAAATTTGAGACTTGATGGTCGTCTGGGGTTGATATTTGATATCGTACCCGCTGAGTTCGACGGCCCATTTGGCCAGGCGGCCTGATAACTCGGGTTTGTGCAAAATATTACGAAGCGGGTAAGTGGTTAACACACATATGGGATGACATTGAAAGTACGGCCTTAACTTTCTTTAGGCGTTTATCAGCGCAAGCGCCAATTTTTCTAAGAGCGGATATCTAGTTTCCGCTTCTCCTAAGGTTCGACTCGTATAATAAACGGGGAATTGCGTACCTTGCTCTTCCCGAACTAGGACACCGCTTACGGCGACTCCTGATACCGCCAAGTACAAAAAAACATTTTTCGTCTATTTTTGGAGTGTGAAGTAGCGGTGGGCTTGATAGATATCGCTTTAGTTCTTCTAATGCTTGTTGGCACTCCGAGGTCCAAGCAAAATCGTTCTTCTTTTTGAGTAGAGAGAAAAATTTGTGACTTCGGTCAGATGATCTTGAGATGAACTGGCTTAAGGCTGCAATCCGACC